>CM028358.1:30402673-30704450 GCA_016618105.1 Dendrobium huoshanense | reverse complement strand
CCTTTTTTTCAAGCTCCCATAGACTGTTTGACCAGTCAATGGGTCAATGAAAGTGAGGTGGCAGTGAAGGAGTCTAGTGAGTTGGTTTGAAGGGAGTCTTACACCATTACTTCAAACATTGAGTGTGTAAATGGAATTTAGGGAGGATTTGACCAAGAATTGAAGTTGACCTGAAAGTGCTCTTATGGCACTAGAAAGTTTGTTAGGGATGTTAAGCCCAATAGAACTGGCCCAAGGAAACAAAAGAGGGGGTGAATTGGATAACTTTAAAACCAAAGATAAAACTCAAACCAAATCACCACAAAAATCAAAGTGCAGAAGAAAATAATGCAGAAGCAATAATAAGAAAAGAACACACTTGATTTATAGCGGTTCGGTCAAACCTTGACCTACGTCCACTCCTTGGAGGCACCCTCCAAGTATTGCACTAAACAAGTGTCTCTCCTTTAGCCCCCACAGCTAGGCGGAGAAGCCCTTACAAAATCAGTTCCACCTTCCCCGGTGCGGCGGAGTCGCCGGGTCCTTTGACACCAAAGAGATCTTCTTCTTTGGTGAACTTACCTCAAGAAAAGCCTTGAATCCGATGGTACTAAGGTGCGAGTTCGCCGGAGCGACCGTGTGGAATCCCCTCCACACTCCCTTGAGTTCCCCCCTCACAGGATCTTCTCCCTCTCAAACTCCACCCTTTCCTCTCTCCCTTTCAAGCTCTCTCTTCAAGTTTCCCCATAAGAACGAAGCTACAATGGCTGCCAAAGACACTTACAAAGTGTCATGCCAAGCTTAAATAGAAAAGATCAAAATAAGCTCATTAATGCAAGTTGCCAACATTATCTCCTCGCCGATCCAGTACAAATTCAGCCTCATCAAAAGCCTGGGGACGATTGGACGATCAAAGAAGAAAAATTGATTACATAGTCCTGGCCGATATCACGATCATCCAGCCGATTTTAAGTTTAAAACCGATCTCAAATCGTCCTCGGATCATCGCCCTGAATTTGAGCTGTCCGATGTAGATTGTCCAGGACATCATTCCGGTCGATCAGGCGATCGTTCCGGCCGATCAGGCGATCGTCTTGGACGATGTGATCGTATCAATCAACTATTAATGCTTTCCAAAGATACCATATCAATTTAGGCATAATTGAGTTAGATCGGCCTGGACGATACAAAGATCATCCTGGTCGATTTCCTAAAACAAAGAATTCCTAAACTGATTATGGCGGTTGATTCTTTCTGAATTTAGATTATCGTCCTGGCCAATATAGGCATCGTCCAGGCCGATCAGCTAATTATTACTACCTTAATGAGAATGCCCTAATTAGGGTTTCTGATTTTGGACATATCATCCCGGACGATATTATCAAAAATAGAAATTTTATAGGGAACAACAAGAAATCTTCAAGTTACAAATCAACAGATCCCCACACCAAAATACAACAGACTCAATAAAGGAAAAAAGATTACAAACTGACTCAGACCTAGTCTACCCAATCTTGAGCTAATTCCAAATTGCAGTCTGATCGTGTGAACATGAAATATTAGTATATAAGGCAGTTGTAGAGAAAAGAGAATGTTTGATATCATCAAAATCATAAGCTATAGATCCACAACATGACCAAGTCAAACTTGATGTGATTTGAATTCAAGTAAGCTTGAATAGATTTGACTCAAGCTTTGATATTGGTTTGAGAGATTGAAAGGGTTAGATATGTTGAATAGGTTGCCTTAACCCATAAAGGGCTTTAAGGGACATCTGGGTCAACCTAGATTGACTAAGTCAACCAGAATTGACTCAGGGTGGGGGTCTGGATTGGACACATTTAAAAATCATATCAGGAATCTGGTGGGGTGTTTTTCAAGGCTCAAATAGGTCATTTGGATCAAATCACTATTTGGATCTTTAAATGGCTTCTTAGGTCACCCTGAGTTGACTAGGTCAACCAGGTGGGTCCAAGATCTGGAAATAGGTTTAATAGATTTCAAATGTCATTTTGAGTCTACTGGACGTGGTCCCAGGGTCTAGAGAAATCGGTCAAATCACTTGTTTGGACCCTTAAGGGACCTCTTGGGTCAACCCTATTGACTTGGTCAACCAGGTTGACCCAAGGGTTGGGAATGGGTCTATTAGGTTTGAAATGATATTTGAAACTTGCTGGAGGTGGCTGCATTCAGTTTGGAGTTTATTTGGTTTGAAATCCTTATTTTAGTCACATAGGAGTATTTTTGATCATTTTGGGCTCATGAACACTGGGGCTGCAAATGAATCCAAAAAATGCAGTTTATTGATCAATATATCAGGATTAATGATCTGGAAGTGATTTCAGGGTTTGGTGAGGACTCCAAGGTCATGATCTACGGAATGGCAGGTCTAGTGGCATAGGCTGTAAATATTTGAAGGTTTTACAACCTATGGAATTCAATTTAGTTTATGGGGTTAGAGACCTCAGAATGGGCTCAAATTTGGAGAGTTGACTCTAGAGACATTTCCCATCAGTATGAAACTAACAGGACCTGAATCAGAGTCCATTTGATTGGGTTTTGATGTATTCAAAAATTCACTGGAAAAGGTCTTTAGGACTGTGCCTTAGGATCTAAGATCTGGGTGTGGAATTGACTGGGATTTGCATTGACTTGAGTTTGAGTTGGGTTTAGGATCTCATTAAATACCTCATGCAAAAATGAGGTCAACAAAGATGACTACTCATGTCTTTCAATTATAATAATAATATTTGTTTCTCCTACATATGATGCAATAAATATTGCTATTAATTGATTGCTTATTATTAATATTTTATGAATTAATGCTATATGAATTTTTTTACTGAAAGCTATTGGTCATATTGACCTGGAAGACTTAAATTTAATTTTATAGAGATATCAACCATCCTATGTTATGATATTTATTATATAGATCAATATGAAATGATATGAAGAAGATAAATGATATGATTAATATAGAAGCTTGCATGATCATGTTGATTGATAGAGCACACCCCCTTATGATACTTGCTAGGGGCACAATGTACTTTTGCATATTAATGAAAAAGATTATGGAAAAGGAAAAGAAAATGAAAATGAAAAAGGAGTACCCTCATTAGTACTATTTTAGACGGTGGCTCCTCTGACGGTTATATTTTTTTGAGAAAAAGATAATGATATGGCTAAAGATAAGGATAATGATATAGGCATAATATTAAAAGTTTTGAAATGAAATTATTTTATGTTTGGAAATTATCATGCATATTATTCAAAATGTCTTGAGTTATCATAGTTTTAGAAGCAAGAATTACTCGTTGAGTTCTTTTAGAACCCTGCGGCACTAGCCACAGTGCTGCCCTACAAACACTAACATAGTCAAATCAATATTAGCTAACTACACTGACACCCATTAGCTTTATTGTCTATAATCACCAATAAAGTTGACACACGCTATTATCTATGAGGTTGATGCACATCGTCAACACCAACACCAATAACCCACTAACTTTTTCACTCTTTATAGCCACCAAAATCAATAAACATTTTTATAAAATTATTGCACACCATCAACACTAACACTAATGCTCAGAGATTTTATCGCCCACGTTTAACACTAACACTGATTCACACCACCACTTATAAGGTCAATGCGCGTGTGATGCCCCAGAATCTAAATTGAAATAGTTATTTTTTTATCCTTTAAATAAATAACAACCAAGGCTATCTAAATATCTAGAAATTATATAAAATGATGTTTTAAGACTTTTATTATACTACACTACTATTTTTAGACGTCAAAATAAATTTTGAGAAAGAAAAAAATCACTTTTATTTTTTCAAAATGACATAGTGAAAAATTTCAAATAAATACTCAAAATGCTCATAATCATGATATCTATAACATATAAAATGTTAAACAGTAAAAATTTTGTCAATATAAAGTTATTCATGTTTTTGGTAATGAAAATACAAATTTGAGAGGAGAAATTTCAAAAACACAAATTTTTTGAAATAAAAAATAGGATATGGATTCCTTACAACGAGCTGAATAATTCTTTCAACTGGCCCGATAGACGAAAATCGCACCGCAGCCTCCAAATTTTAGTTTTCTTTCTCTCTCCTCTCATTTCTCTCTCATTTTCTTATGCCATATCTATGTTGCCGAGGTAACATCAACATCAAGCCTTTACCCCACTACGTGGGGTCGGCTACATGAAACCTTTTTCTCCATTGTGTCCTATTAAAAGTCCAATTCTCGTTTAAATCTAATAAAGAAAGGTCATTCCTAATATTTTCTAACCAAGTCTTTTTAGGTCTACCCATACCTTTCTTAACATAAGTCAAATCTAATACCTCTACTCTCCTAATCGGGTCATCGGAAGGCCACCGTTTTATGTGACCAAACCATCTAAGGCGACTCTCTCTATTCTTATCTTTTACTGGGGCTACTCCAACCTTTTCACGTATATGCTCATTTCGTAACCTATCTCTAAGGGTAAAGCCACTCATCCACCTGAGCATCCTCATCTCTGCCACACTTAACTTAGTATTATGCTTCTCTTTTAATGGCCAACATTCGGCACCATAAAGCATTGCAGGCCTCTCTACCATCTTATAGAATTTTCCCTTAAGTTTGAGGGGTACATTTATATCACATAACAAGCCCGATGCATTCCTCCACTTCAACCATCCAACTTGAATTATGTTGATAATATCCCCATCTATTTCACCATCACTCTGAATAATAGATCCAAGATATCTAAAATGTGTACTCTTATTAATGACTTGATCGCCCAAAGTCACAATCCCCTCACTAGGTCTATTACTACTAAAATTACACTCCATATATTCTATTTTAGATCTACTCAAGCGAAAACCTTTAGACTCTAAGGTTGACCTCCATAATTCAAGTTTACCTTCAACTCCCTCTCTAGTCTTATCAACAAGAAGAATATCATCAGCAAAAAGCATACACCAAGGTACATCCTCTTGCAGATGTCTAATGAGAACATCCATGACTAAAGCAAAAAGATATGGGCTTAAGGCTGATCCTTGATGTAACCCAACCAAAATAGGGAAATACTTGGTCAATCCACCTTGTGTTTGAACACAAGTAATGAGGAGAAAAAGGGATATTATAAAATCCCAGTGCTTTAAGATATTTATAAAATATAATATAATAATTTAATATAAAAAATAATTTACTCAGTTTCTTTAATATAAAATATAAATAAATCATTTTAAGACATAGCAAATTACAGAAAAATATTCATAAAATAAATCATATTATCTAAACAAATATTGGTGAAATAAGTTTGTTAAATGGACACCTAACGATCCCAAAATCCTCACTTGTACCGGCATGTAAAAATTCTTTAAGAATTTTCTAAGGATGTGAAAATCGGATCGAATAATAAACCGAAGAAGGAGAGGTTCATGGTTCAACCAATTTTACCGGTCGAACTAGGGTCGAACCGAATGATATAATAAATTATATTATTATTAAAATTTAATAACCTTAATAAAATAATTAAGTGTATCTAACCTCAAACCATATAATTCTAAGAATTTAAATCATATAATTTTAATATATTATTTTTTAATATAATTAAATTAAATTGAAATGATGAGTATATTATAATATAATTATAATTTATAAAATATATAGTTTAATTATATTATATTTATTAATATCTAATAATTTAATTATATTTAATTTTTACATTTAATTATAATTATAATAAATGAGATTCTTATAATATACATTATAACAAATTAAAATTTTTAATATAATATATAAATTTATAACATTAAATTTATAAATGTGTAATAAGAATAATATTTAATATAATGTATAAATTTATATTATTAATTTACATAATATATATTATAATAAATTTATAATACAAAGTTAAAAAAAAATTATACCTAACTAGCCCAAATTTGTGGCCTAACAAGCCCAAATTTGTGGCCCAACGAACTCAAATTAATGACCCAATAAAACCCAAATTCACATTCAAACTCATATAACATTCATGTAACTTTTTTAATCCCACATCATGAAGGAATTTGAGATGGTTTTCTTTTTTGCTCTTTATATAGTTCCCTCTTTTCTAATAAAACTTATTTTATGACAAGACATCCATATATTATGGTATTAGAAATTTCATTATTTAATAAAAAAATTATATTAAAAAATGTAATAAAATAAAATATATTATTTAAAATAAAAAAATTAAACCAGCAAGTTCTTTCGAAGCTTGATCTGTTCGTCGGTTCTCTACAAAGCTAGTTTTTAAACTAGACCATATCAGACAATTGGCCGGTTCACAATTGAACCGGCCAGTCCGATCCATATTTTAAAATTTCAGGATTTTAACCAGTATTCAAAAATTATGAAAAAAATTATGTAAGTAAAACACTTCAATCAAAATATTATGGCCAAGATAAATTATGAATTGGAGTTATAATGACTCCAAAAAAAAATGGGCAAAGTCAAAATATAGGCTATTACAATATACACACCTTAAAAAAATATCATCCACGATATTTCTCTTAATGATTCGGGCACAAAATTGATATAAACCAAATCCGTAAAATCAAAACTAAAATTAAATCTAAATCAACTCATCAAAATCATACATTCATGCAATTCATTATATCACATGTTATTCAATTATGCATGCAAACTAATGCACCTTAATCTACCCAATCTACCTTACTCATAATCAAATCTTACAGCTCTTGTAACAATCAATTCTTCCAACAACTATGCTCTGATACAAATTGTGATGCCCCATAATCTAAATTAGAAGAATTATTATTTTATCCTTTAAATAAATAATAACCAGAGCTATCTAATATCATCTATCAGAAATAAACAACAACTGATTCCAAAATTTAAAAAATTAATATACACATCTATATTCATTCCCAAAAATTATATACACTGCTCAGGATTATAAAAAAATATATATAACTTGAAGAATCCTGATCAGCCTCATACTTTTGCTCCCCTATCCAAACATGAAATCATTTAACTATATATAATGAGCTTAAAAAGCCCAATAAGTCAATAAAACCTATAACTAAATTCAAATTATGGTAAAGAAATAATATGCATATCAACAGTCAAATCATAGCAGTTACATCCATATGATCATTGAATCAAAATAGAAAATTAATAAAATTTATATGTAGTAGTAGTCCACCCTATTGTCAATAAAATATTATAATATGAAAGCCAATAAAGCAGTAAACTAGTATGAGTGTAAATCTATAAAGCAATCGTCGTAGTTATATTAATTAGTACAAAAATTATATAAATTATCAAATCAAAATATGAGTAAAGATTATTAAAATTAAATTAATGCAATAAAATAAAATATTAATACACACATGCTATTCAGTTGTTCTATATCAACATTAAATCAGTATCTCAATCTGAAGCTTGAATATCTTAATCACATGCTCAATAAATTCTATATACATACTCAGTATCAATGCAGTGAATCAATAATATCAAATAGTATCAGTATTTATATCAGTAATAGTAACAATCTAGTGGCAAGAGTAGTAGATCGAATAATATAATAACAGAAAATAAATACAGTAATAATAAATTCATATAAAAATAAGAATAATGTCTCAAAAATTTGTATTTCAGTAGTCACACTAAACAAGTAAGAAGTCCTGACCATCTCAGTGTTTTTCAGTATTAGTATCAGTGTTAGTAAACCGTTGGCTCAGTAAATAGAGTCATAATCCTTTGTCCGTCGGCACAGTAATAATATCCTTATAATTCTCAATTAGTGTATCACATGAATTAGTCAAGGATAATATCAAACCATAGTATTTGAAGGAAAGCCCATCAGCCCACCATCGTGTATAGGCCAATCAGTCTCCAACCACCGAGTCAACTAGTATTTACTTGCTTGTTTCACACAAATATTATTATCATAATACTATAATAATAATAACGACCAGCTATTACTTAAGCACATAACCACATCCATTTTTAATGCATTGCAGTAAATAATATAATTAAACTTAATTAAGAAGATACTAAAATGACATAATGGTAAATAACAAAGAATCCTATTAGGCAAAAATACACATTTTCAGAAAATTATCAAATTACTACAAATTATGTAAATGATATTTTAAGACTTTTATTATACTACACAACTATTTTTAGACGTCAAAATAAATTTTGAGATAAACCAAAATTACTATATTTTCAAAATCACCCAGTAAAATATTTTAAATAAATACTCAAAATGCTCATAATCATGATCTCTATAATATATAAAAAGTTATGCGGTGAATGTTTTGTCAATACAAAGTTATTCATATTTTTCGACAATGAAAACACAAATTTGAGAGAAAAAACATCAAAAACACAAAATCTTTGAAATAAAAAATAGTATATGGATTCCTTACAGTAAGATGAGCAAATCTTTCAACTGACCAGATGGATGAAAATCGCATTGCGGCCTCCAAATTTAAGTTTTCTTTCTCTCTCCCCTTATTTCTCTCTCATTTTCTTATTTCGTATCTCTATTGTCAAAGTAATGAGTAGAAAAAGGGATTTTAAAAAATCCTAGTGCTTTAAGATATTTTTGAATAAAATATTATATAATTATTTAACATAAAAATATAATTTAATCAGTTTCTTTAATATAAAATAAAAAAATCATTTTAGGACTAAAAAAATTATAGAAAAATATTCATAAAATAAATCATAATATATAAAATAATATTGGTTAAATCAGTTTGTAAAACCGATACTAGACGATCCCAAAATCTTCACTTGTACCGGCTTGTATAAATTCCTTAAGGATTTTCATCGGAGTCCAAAAATTACAAAAAAAAAATTCATGTAAGTAAAATACTTTAGTAAAGACGGATTGTGAATTAGAGTTGTGATGACTCCAGAAAAATTGGCAAAGTCAAAATACATGCTATTACAATAGGTGTCATCATCAACACCAATACACGCTAACTGATTGCTCATCATCACCATTAAAATTAACACATTCCATTGCATATAAGCTGATGCATGCCTTCAACCCCAACCCCAATGATAGTTTACTTTATTGCATGTTGTTAGTATTAATGTTAACACAAATAATTGCCTATAAGATCAATGCACACCATCGACACCAAATCCTATACTCGTTGACTTTTTGCTTTTCTTTGTCAGTAACATTACTACATGATATTATCTACAAAGACAATGCTTGCTTTCAACACCAATATTGGTGCTCACTAACTTTGTCGTCAATGTCGCCACCAATATTGGTGCACGCTATTGTCTAAAAAGAAGATGAATGTTGTCACACCAACTCTGTCTCCATTATAAAAATTGATATTTAAACTAAGCTTTATAATATTTAATATTATTTTCTAGAAAGAGAACTATCAAGCATATCATGAATGATCTCCTAAGGGAAATTCAGTGCTTCAACACTATTTATATAAATTTTCAACATAAAGTTTATTTTCTATTTTTTATGACTACTACGTTATATCAGTGTAGTCCCCAAATATAGGAAAGTTTATCATTGACAACATACACTAATATAATTATTCAATTTGATGAGACTCTATGGTTTTTCTCTTTTACGTTAAAATATGGGTGTCTCTAACAACTCTTTTTATTTATGTCGAATCTTATATAAATTCAAGACCTTAAATGCTCTCTTTGCCATCATAAATGTTTTAGAACATTACACCACAATAAAGCATAAATTCAAGACCTTAAATGCTCTCTTCTTTCTTAGTACGTTTAGATAAAGAAAATCATTTTTATCTAACATCTATCCAAAAAGTTTTAGAACAAAATGCTAAGAAAGAAAACTCCTGAAGTAAGCAAAATCATATACCATAAACAATATTAATATATTGATACTCCAATTATTAAACTCTAATAAAAGTGGATTAATACAAGGGTCAATTACAATCATATTTTAGGCAACTTTTTTATATTTTCTAAATGTTTGTCTCATGGCCAATCCAAAAAGGTAATAGCAGCAATGCTGCTCAATAGCCACAAATAAGCCAACAACAAAAGCACTCTGATGTAATTGAATATGAGACCAGTCCAAGAAGTTTCTGCAGATTCCACACTGCTTCACATTTGGTCCTATGGCTCACCACAAATGGATATATCCTCACCCATAGAATGAGAAGATCAAAGCAAGAGAATCAAGATAACCTCAGAGTATTCCGCCGTCGCAGAGGAATCTAGAATTATTCCCAAATAGTGACGTTTTGTTTACTTAGGAAGCAAAATGTACAACTCCACATTGGTTAACTCTTAGGTTTGCTCCAACAAGCTGGAGAAATTTTCAATTTTTCTTTCAAAATCAGCAAAAAATTGAACTGGATTTTCTAGAAAGTACGTAACATTTTTAATACAAAACAAAATCCTTGAATCTTAGGATGTATGGCCAGGAATCCATCTCTCCCTAAGGCAATTTGACTCGTTGAACCATCCCTCTAGAGATCATCCGTTTAAATAAAGTTTGCTCCAACAAGCTCACAAGTTGGGGAAAGTATCAAAACAAAATAATCAAGAAGTATCTCATTTGACTCGTTTCCATCTATAAAGTTATTCTTTATCCAACAAGAAGTATGGATCATTTGCAATAGGATCAAAAATCTCAAACAAAAATTTAAGCTGAATCATTTCATGTCAGCTTGAGTAAATCAGAGCATTAGAGTTCTTGATAGACATCAGATATTTCTAATTTCTAAAAATGAAACATTTATGTGTCATAGTCAAGTGAAATTGAATACAGATGATTTTTTATCAGCTCATTTATTTATTTTTGTAAAACTTCTCTCATTAAGATCCAATACAATACATAAATATTGATATGATAAAATTTTTGGATACAATCTCCCATTAAGCAAAAGGAAATAAGGCATCAGATTTAGAGAAGATTGCCAATGCAAATTGTCTGATTGAATTTCCAAGCAAATTTAGGAATATAAAAAAAGCATTATCAACTAAATTCCATCCAAGACAACAAACAAAAAAAAAAAAAAAAACACAGCAAGAAGATATCAATATACAGATTATTAGAGGAACAATAAAAAAAGCAAGAAGATGAACACAAAAAAAATGAAAAAACCTAATATAAATCTTACCCAACCGTTTGCTTGGTTTCAGGTATGATTCAAGAATGTCAACTCAAATTGAGGCAAAAAGGTCAAGAATGTCAACTCGGACCCGACTCACTGACTCGTTGTGGTAGTGTGGTGCGGGATTGGACTAAGGATGCGAGGCGAGTGGGCAGTGCTCCTATGGGTATGTTCTGAGCAGCAAGCATGGTGGTTGAGTGGCCGACGGCGAGTATTTTGGCCGAGCAGGCATTGGACCAGACTTGTGAACCTAGTAAGCTGACACGCAGTCCGACTGTGTCACCGTGGTAGCTGCAAACATACCGCCTATGGACCTTGCGCGATGTGCCTGTGTTGTCGTGTCAACAACCGACTGTCGACCTACAAAGCCAACGCGGAAATTATTAAATAGAATTTGAGATTATTACTATATATAAAATATTTTAATTTTTTAAAGGACATTGATATCTCAACAATTTAGATGAATTTTTTTTTAAAGAGAGTAAAAGAGAGATATAGCATGTAAAGTCAAAACTAATTTAATCATAGCTGAGTTAATCACAGCCGTCCATCGGGTGAAAGGGATTTACCACAAGTTGCCCGTCCTTTAAATAAGGCATCAATCTGGCTATTTCGCTCAGTCCCGCTTCTTCTTCTTCTCTTCTCTTCTCTTCTCACCGTTCTCGTTTTTCTCTCCGTTCTCGCTCTTAAAGCTGCGGGCTGTCTCTGACGGAATAGAAATCTTACTAGGTTTTTCTTGATAAAGAAGATACTATCCTCTTCTCTCACACATTGGCCGAATCTGAAGCTATGCTACCGGACGGGTTCCCCACCGGATTGCGAGTTTTCGTGGTCGACGAGGACTCCGTCGCTCTTAGGATGCTTGATAAAATGCTTCTCCAGTGCGGCTATGAAGGTGTGTTTTTCTTAATCAGTTCTGGAGATTATTCAGTGCGTCTCTAGGATTCTAGGGTTTTTTTTTTTTCATGAAAATTTTTAGGGTTTTGACAATGCCTTTTCCTTTGTTATTTTCAGGCTCTGTTTCTTCTCAGCAACGTTGTTTTGAATGGTATTATTTGAAAATTTCTGATTTGAATTTAAAATTATTTAATGGCATTTCTTAGAGAATCATATTAAGGAATAGCGATGGAAATTGTTGACCTCCTTGATTTAGTATATATTGTTATGGTGCACTGAAGAAAAAAAAAAAATCCTTTCAGTTCTCAGTTTAGCGGTTTATGATTTACTAAACTTTTAGGATTTCGACTCTGTAGCTTTTTTATTTCTAAGTAACATAATTCATAATCAAATTATTTGAAAAATCATTTAGAAGATCATATCAGAGAAAAAAAATAAAATCAGAATAGTTTAAAAATTAATAATTTTTTAGGGTTTTGACAACGCCTTTTCCTTTGTTCTTTTCAGGGTCTGTTTCTTCTCAGCAGCGTTGTTTTCAATGGTATTATTTGAAAATTTATGATTTCAATTCAAAATTATTTTGATGTCATTTCTTAGAGAATCATATTAAGAAATGCGGATGGAAATTGTTGACCTCTTTGATGAGTATATGTTATGTGCACCGAAGAAAAAAAATTGTTTTTTTTTTCCTTTCAGTTGTTTATTCAGCTGTTTGTGATTTACAAAATAATAAATTTTTAATTCAATTTTAGTTAAAATGAATTGAATTGACTAATTAAGATGAAAAACAAATGAAATCTCTATAATTAAATTTTCTGCTTCTATTTAGTTTTGTAATTTTTTCTTCTGATGTAACTTTTCAAGAAGCATGGATGCTAAAATAATAAATGGAACTCTGACTAATTTTTTGAAATTTAAAGGGCGGTTTTTGAACCAGATATAAATTATATGGTTTTATTTTCTGTGCAGTTATTTTTTTTTAAGAGAGTTAAGCTTAAAAATTTATTTGAGATTGTTATTAGTTTTTTTTTCTGTTTGAGTAAATTGACAAGGAAAGGAATTATAATGTAAAAGTTTTTAGTTTGTAGTGCATATTGGTTAATATTTATAAAAATTAATTATTTATTGCTTAGTTATTATATTTTTCATATGAATTATTTTATTTGTTATTATTTTACAGTCACTATAACTGATTGTCCACTTCAAGCCGTGGAGCTATTGAGAGCAAATATAGGAAATTACGACATAGTGCTCATTGATGTTAATTTGACATGCATGGATGGATTTGAATTAGTAAAGAATGTGAGCCGTGAAATAAGTTTGCCTGTAATTGGTATGTTAAAGTTTTCTAAAAAAATATTAAATTATTTTATTTATCAATTACTTTTTTTTAACATGGTTAAATTTATATACAGTGTTGTCAGCTGATTCTGAATTTAAAAATGTCATGAAAGGAATAAAATATGGTGCAATTGACTATATTGTCAAACCCGTGCGTCTTGAAGAATTGAAACTTATTTGGAAGCATGTTGTAAAAAAATATCTTAATGAAATGAAGAACATTAATGAATCAAGTTCAATGGATGTTAACATTTCACATCTAACAAAAAAATCCAAAGATCTTGTGAGGAAAAGAGATGGATATGACGATATTGCTTTAAAAGATAATTTGGCTTCACAAAAAAGAGCTAGAGTTTCTTGGACCCCAGAGCTCCATGCAAAATTTATCAATGCTGTTAATCAGTTAGGCATAAATAGTAAGTGTCTTTACTTAATAACTCTTCTTTTATAGTTTTCACTTTTTATTTTCTTGATCTTAAAATAAGAATATTTTTCAGAGGCAGTTCCAATAAAAATACTTGATATCATGGACATACCAGGACTGACGAGAGAAAATGTCGCCAGCCATTTACAGGTTTGCTCATTAAACTAGCCTTAATATTTTTGAAGTATGTGTTTTCATTTTTTTTTCATTGTTGAATGATTTTTATTTCAAATTATTTGGTTATCATTAATGAACTTTTTGGTAAAGATTATATACTCATTTATAATCTGATATAAATAAGTAAAATTATTTTCTTTTGTGTGATACAGAAGTACAGAAAAGGCTTGAAAAGAAATACAATTGAGCTTAATCAAGAAATTTTTGATAATGCTAAAATAAGAAGAGAAAGTGAAAATCAATTCGAATATCAACAATTCGCTTTAAACAATGATCTTAATGATAACAATAAGTTTGATGAGCTTGCAACATTATTAGCATGTAAGTATTTGAAGATTTAATGTTTACTTCTTATTATTGATTTTTTTTTTTTAATTTGTGATATTGTCATAATCAATTGTTTATGACAATGAATTCATGCAGTTGAACAAAAACAACCGCAAAATAGCTCCGACTCTGGTGCACAAATCAACACGAATTCAGTTGATGTTCCAAGTTATAGTTTGGAAGATCATTGGGGAAGCAATGCTTTGAATTTGGCAATCCTATCTGAGTTTGAGAATATCGATGACACAGATGAGCTTTATGTAGCACTTAGCTCGGTAAATAATTTTTCTTATGAAGTAGGTAGGTGAAATATGTATACATATTTTGACATTTTTTTAATTGTTAAACTTTTCAGTTTCAATACTAAGATTGTTGCAAGGGCTCCTGAAGGTACTTCTATTTGTCGAGGTACCTTTCTTTTTGTCTCAAAATGATCTTAATTTGAATTTAGTTTTAGATTTTAAAACATTTTAAGTTTACCATATTCTAATTTATTATTCATTTTTACATTCTGAACAGAAAAATCTCGATTCCTTACCAGCTCTAAGCTTTGTAGATTGTTGTTCTCTGCATCTTTGTCCAGATCATGCAATTATGATCAGAATGGTCAAACTTAATGGAGTCATTTCAAAAGTTAAAGCTTGTGGAGTCATTCATAGTTTGTTTCTTAGTTACCAATTCAATTCTGTAATTTTGCTTCTTTCATTGCATGTTATTGTTGTTTAGAGGTTATGTAAAAAAAAATTGATGTACATGTCAATGTCAGTTTTTTTAATAAATAAATGAAATCATAAGCCATGCATATGCATGTTTGTTTGCATAATTCTATATTGTGTTGCTGTTGTTAATGGCGATTTTTAATTCTATATATAAACCCAAGTTGTATTACTTAAATTGAACTTCTGCTCTTAATTCTCCCACGGTTTACTATCCATTTTGGAGAGAGAGAGAGAGAGAACCAGGACAAAGGATCCTCTGTTACTGTATGAATAAAAACTGTAGTGCTCAAACAAATTAATAGAGTAAAAGACTGCTAAATTAAAATGATTTCTCAAAAGATGTGAGAAAGTTGTGGAAAAATAGGGGAAAATATGGAAAACAAAATCCCTTCCACAGCACAGTTTCAAGCATTGTAACTGTTTCGAATTATCAGATTGTCCAAGGAGTGTTTTTGTTCTTTGTTCTCTGCAACAGACAGATAAAATGCGTTTGGTATAGGGAATGCCAAAATGGGCTGTTTGGCTGGGCATAATGGCTTAATCTGACTTAGCAAAATACCCAATCAAACATCAACATCTAGAATCCGAGGTATACAAGGCTACCAAAAAAAATTGGATGAAAAGTAGGCTTGCTGGGATCTCTCTATGTGCACTTACCAAGGAAGCCTCTATTTTCTGTAACCTTGTACAGAGCAAGTCCTATCTGCATACTTTTAGTTTACTACTTTAACACTTTATTGAATTTCTTGGAGCTCTCGTCCATATACAATCTTTTCATTTGTGCTTTTAATAGTTTTAAATAGATTGTTGTTGTTGTTGTTATTGCTGCAGCATAGATACATTTGTCCAACAGCAAAGCATTTGTACAACATGTAAGCTTCATTTGAGATAATATTCTCACTACTTCTTAAAATGTTTTTAATAATTGTGCTAGAAAGTTGCTTTAAGAAGCAAGAAGAAAGCTGTCCCAAATAAAACCGTAGTCTTTGTAGTCTCACAACATGATTCAAGCTTTAATATAAAACTATTAAAAGCAATGATAAAGTTTACTTATTATTGTTTTTTTATTGTGTGATATTATGATAATCAAATTTTTTTTATGACATTGAATTCATGCTGTTGAACAAAAACGACCGCAAAATAGCTCCGACTTAGGTGCACAAATCAACACAAATTCAGTTGATGTTAAAAGTTATAGTTTGGAAGATCATGGGAGAAGCAACGTTTCGAGTTTGGCAATCCTATATGAGTTTGACAATATGGATGACACAGATGAAGTTTATGTAGCACTTCATCAGGTAAATAATTTTTCTTATGAAGTAGGTGAAATATACATACATATTTTGACATTTTTCTTACTGTTAGTTTCAATACTAAGATTGTTGCAAGGGCTCTTAAAGGAACTTTTAATTGTTGAGGTACCTTTCTGTTTGTCTCAAAATGATCTTAATCATGATTGGGAAGTTTTATTGCCTCATTTGAATTTAGTTTTAGATGTTAAAACATTTTAAGTTTATCATATACTAATATATTATTCTTTTTTACATTCTGAACAGGAAAATTTGGATTCCTTCCCAGCTCTAAGTTTTGTAGATTGTTGTTCTTTGCATCTTTTTCCAGATCATGCTATTTATGAGTTCTAATCAAAATGGTCAAATTTAATGGAGTGATTTCAAGAGTTAAAACTTGTGGAGTCGATTCATAGTTTGTTTCTTAGTTACCAAATCAATTATGTAATTTTGTTTCTTTCATTGCATGTTATTGTGATTTAGAGGTTATGTAAAAAAAAAAGGAAGGACATATCGATGTTACTTTTTTTGATAAATAAATGAAATCATATGCCATGCATATGCAGGTTTCTCATAATTCTATATTGTGTTGCAATTGTGAATGGTGATTTTTAATTCTCCCACTGTTTACTAACCATTTTGTAGAGAGAGAGAAAAAAAGATGAGTTGACATCTACAATGATAAGTTATTCAAGCTGAGAATATTTATTTTCAAGAAACAGGTCAACAATGTATGGCAAACTTTAGGCTTTTAAGTTATTATCATAAATATTAATAAAAACTGCAATGGTCCTAATAAGATGAATGGCTTTTATATCAACTTTCTAGTTCAACAAATTTTTGAACAATAAAGTTTTTAGAAAGTTTGGGACAGCTTTTGGTCGTCACTTTCAAGAAATTTTTGTACTACAAAATTGCTTTAGAAAGCACTAAAATAGGTGTCCCAAACGAAGTCTTGGTTTTATTCTTTCATAGTTTTGTGCCCATAATCTTAAATGAAATAGATATTCATGGCATAATAATATCTATACAAAATGATATATTATTACAACATTTTCAAACATGTAGATAATTACATTGTTAAAACTTTTGAATGTGATCTCGTTATCTCAAATAAAATTTGCAAGATCAAATTAAAGTAATATATTGTAAATTTAGGGTTCATTTGAGATAGTTTTTTCATTATTTTAAAGCTATTTTTCAGTACAAAAAATTTTTGAATTAAAAATATTTGTACGAAAAAATTGTTTTAGAAACCAACAAACAAATCTATTTTAAGAAAATAATAATTTCCAAAGTCACCAAAATATAATTAGAAGTCTGTTATGAAAATTACAGAGGTAGCCTACCAAAAGCTCAGAGAAATGCTAGCGATATATATATATATATATATATATATATATATATATATATATATATATATATATATATATATATATATATATATATATATATATATAATTTTCTGAAACAATTTAAAAAACGCCTAAGAAGGAGTCATCTGTTACGCTATGAATAAAAAAAGGAAGTGTTTAAACAAATTAATAGAGTAAACGAATGCTAAATTAAAATGATTTCTCAAAAGTGTGAGAAAGTTGTGGAAAAGTAGATAGAACTAAATCTCTTAGTTCTTTAAACATACTATATGCTTTTTTCATGCAATTTTCTCTTGTCTAGACATAAATTAGATAGTTGCAAACCTTAAGGTTTGGAATACAACATCTTTTCTTCATCTCAGCATAAAACCTTAGAGAATCAAAGAGATTTTCATGTTTTGCCAAGAAACCATTCATATAAGTGTAGGAAGTACTATCTGGTATGATGCAATATTTTTCCATTTCTCTCCATATTCTTTTTGCTTCAATCAAATCGACAAGAATATTACATCAGCCATCTAAAATAATGTTGAATCTAGCAGTTTCAAGAAGAAAGAATTTTTGTTTCAAAAGAAGAAGCTCTTTTGCTTCCTCTACATTCTTGTTTTTGCAAAGAACATGAAGAAGAGCATAAAATACATCCAAATCTATTTTTAACATTGAATTTCTCCAAAGCATGGCATGTTTTAATTGCATTCCCAATCTCATTTGCAAATGCTTACCTAATTTTCATGGAAGAAGTGTCATCTTATTAGATATGAGTAAAATGTTCAATTTATAGTGTATTTTTGTGCAAGTTATAGCATTGATAAATTTTACATGCCTTATATGAGGAATAAAAATTTGCATTCAACATTTCTCACCACAAACTCCCTTTCGGTAGAACTATATTGTCGAAAGATTTATAATGATCATCAGATGGTGAATGATAGAGACTTCAAATTTATATATTTCACTTAAAAATTTCTAGACAAACATCGATATTAAATAATAAGTTTTTACAATATGTCATATAATAAGTGAATTCACTCTCCCCTTTTTTAACAAAATTTTAAGTATAAAAAGCTTTAATATAAAACTATTTAAAACTATTAAAAGCAATAATAGAACATGAATTTTTGCCATGAAAATTTTCTTACTGCATTCGAATTTTATGTGGTTAAAATTCCAGTTCTTCATATTTTGAACAGAGAAAAATCTAACATGACTTGGATTTGGGGCTCCTAATTACATAGTGGATGTTTGGTATACTATTTAAGAGAAAAGTCTATAATGACTTGCATTTGGAATTTACATACATATCACTTTATATTATGCTATTTTCATAACTAACCCTAAAAACTTTAATATTTCATGCCTACCACCCATATACAACTTTAATATAAAATATGTCAATCGTATATTACATTCGTACCAGTCAGACCACCCTATACACTTTAAGATTTCATTCATTACACAAATATTTAATTTATGAGTGGTAGACATGGAATCCCACCATTTATGGGATCAAACATGTTTAGGTATATCTTTCCTACATAGGCCTTAAATCTTAAAACAAATAGACAAACGACTTATTTGAATTTCAGAAGAGTAAACATTTTTCGTGTCAAACAGTCTCAAGGTTTTAATCCTCTAAAGATTAAGTAAATCCTATTTATAGTCAAATGATATAATCTAGTAGCTCGAGATATGAAACACTCTTTCATCTTGCCATCACAAAATTTATAGATAGCTAAATTCAAAATCCCGATCAAAAACACTCAAAAGAATCGTAAGCAAGCACCTTTCCATCATAATAATCAATGCCCGACGAGTAAGCAACGACTTATGATGCATTCTCCACAAAACCATCTAAGCCAGATCGAACCTTCTCTGCTTACCCAATACCCAGGTCATCAAATGTCATGCCCATGGAGATTCGAGAACACAATTCCCAGCCCACCTAAAAGCCAGGATGGCAGATTCCCAATCACGCCTGAGCTCCCAAAGCATTAAACAAATAAGACCCATTGTGGGTTTGGTTATATGTGAGGATCTAATTAGAAAGCCCAATGCCTCCTCTTGTGCTGAGAAGTTCAATTTCTCTTGTGAGAGGTATTGAAGGATGATGGGAAGGTCCTAGCTGAGGAAATTGGAGATGGGTTTGGAGGAATCGGAGTCAGAATTGCTATCCTCAGCTGAGGGAGAGGAGGAGAAATGGGTAGAGAGGGATTTGTTGTAGAAATGGGCATTGGAGAATCAAAAGAGAGATGCAGAGGAGAGAAAAGAACGGTGGGAGGCAAAGCTGAGGTAGTGAGAGGGGAAGAATAGCGGGATAAGAAGAGGAAAAGGAGAGGAACTAGATAGATTTGACATAGGGTAGCGATCTGCTTTATGGTGTTCAAATATAGGTAACACAATATGATAATGGAAATGATCATCATAAACATGTAGGAATTCCTATAAAAAAATTTACGCTTATATATATATTTCATAATCAAATTATCTACCTAATCAACTATAATTTTCAAAGCATATTTAACTTGAAAATTTTTGAAATTAAATTTAAGATCATCTAAAATTCATTTATACTTTAGCATGATTGAAAAATTCCAAAGATTAATTAGCAAAAAAAATGATCTTTAAATCTTGTTTTCTGATAGTCAAATCAAGCATCTCAATGAGACAAATCCTACAAGCTTAAGATTGCATAAATATGAAATATTCGAGTAATTAAACATTTTAAAAAAATATTGTGATCAAAGGGATTACTATGAATCATTTAATGATGAGTTCTGAATTTTTTTGTTATATATGTGTAGAATGATGCTTTCAATAACTATAGATAGACCACCACTCTCTATATAAACTTAGTCAACTTTCATTTTATCAAAACATAATTACAAAATCTTAATTAAATGTTGGATTATAAAATCATACCATAGAAATTCATTTCCCCAAACCCTACCTCTACACCTAATTTACCCAAGAGGACTCTTATCTTTTCTTAAAGTATTAAAAGAATGAAGTAAGATCAACAAGTTCAGTTTACTCCCTCCTACACCCTCCACATATATAAATATCTAATTTAAATACTTAAAAAAATATAAATATATAAAAATAGTTACTCAAAGAAAACATAAAGGCTTTCAAAATAGGTAATGCTTACGCAAAATAGGAATTTATCAAATTTCTAGTGTGTATAACTGAGTTCAGAACTAGCACTTAATACTTTCTTAACCACATCACTATTTTCACAAAAGTTGCTGGATGTCTTACAGAATACTTATTCTATTCAGAGGTTCACTTGCATTTCTCTTTTTCTTTCACTTTCCCAACAATATTCATACATAAATTAATAGAGCATCTCTCAAAACATTTCTTAAACTTAATACATTAGACTATTAACATATGAGAAGAAGTGCTTAACATGTACATGTCCCGATGCTTACTTATATCTCAACTTCCATTTATATCTCCTTTTTACCTTCCACACCTGCATCTAACAAGTGGGGCCAGAATTCCTCCCACATTGCATCAGGTAGAACATGCTAGAAGTGTCACTTTAAATGTTAATTAACCTCTCATATCTTCTTTCGGCAAGTGGGGTCATAATTTCTCTCACATATGCATCAGTCATATTAGGCCAACAAAAGTACATGGTTGGCCTTTACAATATAATAGAGAGTGAACTTTTTCTTATTTTAGAACATAACATTTCCAATGCCACATAATGCAACATGAATTGAATTTAACATTCAATTCGATATTTAGATGATGAAGAAATTACCATTAAAAGCCTCAATAGTGTAAAATATGATACTCACTTAACTTTCTCGTTTTAATTTCTAACTTCAAAGGAATATTAACATGAATATTTTAACTCTCTTATATAATTATTGTATTTACGAGAAAAAACTCCATTTGATAGTATACTAAAAAATTTGTATGAAAAAACCAACAATTGAAAATTCAATTTTATAAAGTCCAAATGTTCATTAGGAGGAACACAATAACATACTATAAATCACATGATGAAAACTTAGTAAAATTTGAGAAAAATATTTTTTTTTTCATATTTTTTATAAACTTATTAGAAATGAAATCTAAGACAGGGTTTTAGGAGTCCACCTCAAGCACTACAATTTTCTTAATTATCCTGACAAATGAATCCCAGACTTTAGTCTCTGAATCTCTTCCCTTCTCTTTCTTGTTTCTCTTTTCCCCTTCATCCTCTCTTCTCCGACTTGCCTGGTGGTGGAATAAATTTGGTTAAATGGGTTTAGATATTTTAATATTTAAAATCCAGTAACTTGACCCAGCATTATGATGTCAAATTCCAGTGACGAAGCGCTCTCAAAAAGTCATGTAAATGCTAACTAAATATTCTCACCTGAATCCTTGCACCACGACTGTGCTTCCCAGCTCCACAGCATTAACTTATTTTGCTCCACAGCTTAGTGTCAAGGTGTCGTATTCCCCAGGCACCAGCACACCCACAAAACAAAATCCAAATCTTGAATTTTCATATTTTATACACAAAACATTGGCTATTATCTACCCCATTCAAAATTATAATACTCACAAGTACTGATTAACTTAAAAGTGAAGATTAGTTACATAAAATTACTTGACTTTGATCATAGATTTTATATTCTCCCCTCCTTACAAAAATGTCATCCATGATATTTATATTCTACATCATATATATTCATAAACTCAGTCATAACAAGTCAATATACAACTGCCTCATCTCAAATACTTTCTCCTAGGTTACTTCTTGCTCTAATCGGAGCTTCCACTGAATCTTGATTATTAGAAACTATTTTTTATTTAAATTTGTTGTGAATGTTAGACATATGGTCTGATAGAAACCACCTGTAAGTGAACTTTTCATCCTTCTCAATTACTTTAAATGGTCCAATATATAGACGGATTAATTTGATATCTTTTCTAAATCTGTTGACACCCTTTATTGGTCTGACTTTTAGATACATGAAATGACCTAGCTACTTGAAATTATACAGACTTGTACTTAGGATCAAACTATTTTCTTTGGTTGTTTTAAGCTACTTTTAATCTTTTTCTAATCAATCTGATTTTCTTAGTAGCTCTATCCACTATCTCAAAACCCATCAATCTTCTTTCTCCTACCTTAATTGATAACGCCGTCCTGCATCATTTTCCATACAAAGCTTTATAAGGAGCCACATTGATACTTGCTTGGAAATTATTATTATAAGAAATGTAAATCATAGGTATATGATCCTCCGACTTTCACTAAATTTTGAAACACAAAGCATTAATAAATCTTCTAGAATTTGAATGACTCTTTCAGTCTGCTCATCTGTATAGGGTAAAAAATCATGCTAAAATTCAACTTCATCTACAAACCCTCCCAAATACTTCTCTATAGTTTTGAGTCAAATCTATCAATCAGATAAAATAGTTATAAACTTAGGGATTTTTTGTAGTTTGATAATTTCTTTCACGTGCAACTAGGTCAACCTAATAATAGAATTAGTCTACCTCATTGGTAGAAAATAAGCAAACTTTGTCAATTGATCTATAATCACCCAGACTCCATCATGGCCTTACCTAAACCTGAGAAAGTCCATATCAAAAACTATAGTGATCTCCTCCCATTTTAACTAAGGAATAGGCAACTACTACAATAATCCACTGGATCTCTAATGCTCAGCTTTCATCATCTAGCACACTTCACATTTAGAAATAAATTTTGCTACATCTTGCTTCAATTCATTCCACTAAAATAGCTAGAAAAATGTCAAAATATCATCTAGCACACATCCTTCTTCATCTAGCACACATCTAACAACCCCTACATATTCCCTGTCTACCTTTTGAGCTTCCTTAATCCTATCCTGCAACAAAGGCTAAACTATCATCTTATATATGATTTTAATTGACACATAAGAGGAACACATAACTTTGAACTCCAACCTCTTCATTTCGTTGATCAATGCTTATTCAAAAGTAATCAAACTAGCTATCATTCCTACTCAACCCATCAACAACCATATTTACTCTATCATATTAATAAATGATATCTAAATTATAATCTTTAAGCAACTCTAATCACCTTCTATGTATCAGATTCAATTTTTTCTGAGTGAAAATATACTTCAAACTATGATGGTTAGTATATATCTCAAATCTAACATCATACATTTATAATGCCGTCAGATTGTTACAACAAAAATAATAGTTGTCAACTCTAAATCATGAGTCAGGTATTTCTTCTTATGCAACTTCAACTGCTTAGATATATAAGCCACCACATTTTCACTCTGATGCAACACATATCTCAAAGCTTTCAACAAAGTATCACTATATAGCTGAAATCCTTCTATACCCGATGGAATAATCAATACAAGGGATGACACTAGACATTCTATTAGTTTCTAAAACCTTTCTTCACACTCTGATGTCCAATCAAATTGTGCAACCATATGAGTCAACCTTTTTAGAGGGATAACAATCTATGAGATGCCTCTAAGAAACTTCCAATAACAATCTATGAGAAACTTTCTTCACACTCTGATGTCCAATCAAATTGTGCAACCATATGAGTCAACCTTTTTAGAGGGATAACAATCTATGAGATGCCTCTAACAAACTTCTAATAATATCCTACCATGTCGAGAAAACTATGGACCTCAGTCATAGATGTGGGCCTCAGCCAGTCAATTATATCATGTATTTTCTAAGGATCCATAGTATGTTACAACCCAACCTGATAAGACTCATAGATTGAATAAGTCCTATCTTGTTAGCTTCCAACTAGTAAACCCCAAGATATAAGTTTTGAATTTTTTTTTTAATTTTCTTCCAACTAATAAAATGAAGTATTATAAATAATCTCATTCATAACATTTCTATTTCATTATCAAAATGTATATATAATAATTATATTACAGTATATGGCTACTAACCAGAGTATAAAATAAAATATAATAGATTTGTCATGATTGTATTACAATATTAAAAAGAAAATACTTATACATTCTCAGATCAAATCCTAAAATTTATACTCAACTGGCTCCTTCCCTTTCCCAAACCCTAAAAATAAAAGACAAAATATCTACGAGCAAACCTAGCTCAGTAGACCCCATTTAAACCAATATGAATTCCCAAACATTCCTTTATTATGTATTTAACAAAATAGTAAACAAAATAAAATAAATCATTGTGAAGAGCAGAATAATAATCACAGTTATCAAAACTTTTAACTAAGAGAATTGGGAAATTAAACAAACAAACACTTCATATTTTACAGCAACAAATCTCAGAATTCCTTCTTGTAACTCCCAATGCCAAGAATGAGCTTATAGCACCAAAATGTGTCTTACAGGCACAAGAATATGACTTATAATCACCAGAACATGTCTTATATGCATCATAATATGTCGTATAACTCCATAACATGCTTGTAGGAACCAAATAAACTTCCACATTTTCCAACACATTTCCTCATAACTTTTGATTTTTAAATAGTTAATCATATAATTTATTTCATTGCGGTAATTAAAATAAAAATAGGCATATTCCAAATTTCACAAAATGACATGATGTTGGGTAGTAGAAATCATACTGAACAGAAATGTACTATTTTAGAATTTGTCTAAATTACTAGGGATTATGTAAAAGACTTGAGACGTTAATTGTACTAAAATAAAACTTTTGAGCGTAGATTTATTTTCTAATAAATTAAAATAATATATATTTCAAAATAAATTGTATAAAAATTTTCAATACAAACCCAAAATATTCAAAATGTATGCCTCTACAACCTACAAAAAGTTACATGGTGAAAGTTTTATCGGTGTAAAATTTTCTTCATTTTTTTATTATGAAAGTAAAAATTTAATCAAAAAAATCTAAAAATTAACATATATTTAAAAATTAAGATAGGTTAAATGTCACCTAGCTCGATCCACATAACTTTTAGAATTGGGCTGGAAGTAGAAAATAAATCGTAGCTTCCTGAAATGGTTTTTCTCCAACTAAAAACATTCTCCTTCTCTCTCTAATTATTTAGCTTCCAAAATGAATTACATAAAATGAAATAGTAGATTCAAATATTTTAATATAAAAATTTACTATAGTTTCACAGGAGTAAGAACCGATCTAGCCGGCCGTTGGACCAGTTCAATTGAACTGGCTTTATTTATCAAATGGATGTAGCGAGATGAATAGGCACGATCTAGTAAGAGAAGTGAGTGGGTAGATCATGAGCTGGAGCATGCTTGGACGATCGGATTACGTGAATGAAAGATGAAATGCATAAATGAGTGGAAAATAGCGACTCCTCATAGAGAATAACTATGATTGGCTCCATCCTTTTGAACTGAAGAGGCTTTGAATGAGAGGAAGTTGTGCCAAGAGGAAGAAGAAAAAGAAGGGAAGAAATAGAGAGATAGAGAAGGAAAAGGGATGAAGAAGGAAGACATGTGCGTGCAAATTGGTGTTCAAAATTGATCAACAAGCAAGAGAGATTGAGAGAAAGAGAGAGGGAAGGAAGTGAACTTGATAGATAGGGAAAATGAGAGTCTCATGTAAGGAAAGAAGATAAGAATTTTTTTTAATATTTATTAAATTTAATTTATAAACTAAGAGAGTTAATTTAGAAAATATTTTTTATGAAAAAAGTCTAATTTATTTAGAAAATTTTAAGTTCAATTGATAGAGATAATTGATATTTTTCAGGTATATAGGTTATTTGAAAGAAAATGAATGTGTTTATATTTAGAAAGAAAATAAACTTAATATTCATAGAAAATTTTTATTTATAATTAATAAGTTAATTATTATTAATCTAATTAATAAGAATAGATAAGTTATGAGAAAATATATGTATTTTGAAACGAAGGAATTTATATTTTGTTATATTAAATATAAAATATCTTAATATAAGAATTTTTTTTAGAAAATAATAGTAATCAAAATTAAATTTATGATTTTAAAAGTAAATAATTAGAGGGAGAGCGTATGTTTGAGAGATTAGGATATTTATATAAAATATGGATTTTAATTGAAAATGCTAATTAGGAAAATTAATTTTACAATTAAGGAATTGAATGATTAGTAATAAATGACATATTAATAATATAAAAATATTAATTAAAGCAAATATAGAATTTGAGAGAAAGTATTTGTGTAAATTTTAATATTTGAGATTTTAGTTGTTATAAATATTTTATAAATCAATTAAATGTAAAAGAAATTAGAGGCTTTAATTAGCTACTTTCAGAAAAAGAAAGAGAGAGTGAACAACATGAATTTTAAATTTTAATAATAAAAGAGATCTTAATTAGTGAAATACTCGATGCTTATTTTTAAGAATTAAAATATATTCAAAAAGATAAGAAGTTTTAAAAAATTAATTTAGAGAAATTAAGAGAAAATAATTAATTAAATATAATGAATTAATCTTTTGTAGGTTTTAAATCTATCGTCATTGGCATAAAGAGTAAAAGTGAAATAGTGTATTTTCTAAGTTCAAGGTGACTACTCATGTCTTTCAATTATAATAATGATATTTGTTTCTCCTACATATGATGCAATAAATATTGTTATTAATTGATTGCTTATTATTAATATTTTATGAATTAATGCTATATGAATTGTTTTTACCAAAGGCTATTGGTCATATTGAACTGGAAGACTTAAATTTAATTTTATAGAGATATCAACCATCCTATGTCATGATATTTATTATATAGATCAATATGAAATAATTTGAAGAAGATAAATGATATGATTAATATAGAAAGCTTGCATGATCATATTGATTGATAGAGCACACCCCCTTATGATACTTGCTAGGGACACAATGTACTCTTGCACGTTAATGGAAAAGATTATGGAAAAGAAAAATAAAAAGAAAATGAAAAAGGAGTACCCTCATTAGTACTATTTTAGACGGTGGCTCCTGTGACGGTTATATTATTTATGAGAAAAGATAATGATATGGTCAAAGATAAGGATAATGATATATGCATAATATTAAAAGTTTTGAAATGAAATTATTTTATGTTTGAAAATTATCATGCATATTATTCAAAATGACTTGAGTTATTATAGTTTTAGAAGCAAGAATTACTTGTTGAGTTCTTTATGACTCACTCTTCCGATTAAAAAATAATTACAGATATAATTCAATTAATTAAAAAAAGTAAAAGAGCAAAAAATTGTATTATAGGCACAACACGCTGTAAGAAAGATATTTAAATGAATTTATTTAAATTTAGTCAATCGTCTGACCGTCTTTTCTCGTCTCATTAATTTGAGTCTGTGAGCCTAGTCATGATAACGGGCTTTATATGGAACCCTGCGGCACTAGGCACAGTGCTGCCCTACAAACACTAACATAGTCAAATCAATATTAGCTAACTACACTGACACCCATTAGCTTTATTGTCTATAATCACCAATAATGTTGACACACACTATTATCTATGAGGTTAATGCACATCGTCAACACCAACACCAATAACCCACTAACTTTTTCACTCTTCATAGCCACCAAAATCAATAAACATTTTTATAAAATTATTGCACACCATCAACACTAACACTAATACTCAGAGATTTTATCTCCCATGTTTAACACTAACACTGATTCACACCACCACTTATAAGGTCAATGCACGTGTGATGCCCCAGAATCTAAATTGAAATAGTTATTTTTTTATCCTTTAAATAAATAACAACCAAGGCTATCTAAATATCTTCTATCAGTAATAAACAACAAAGCTAATTCTATAATTTAAAACATCAATGTACACATCTATATTCATTCTCAAAAATTATATATACAACTCAAGATTATTATAAAAAGAAATAAAATATGAAGAATCCTGACTAGCCTCACACTCCTGCTCCCCTACCCTGGCCTGAAATCATTTAACCATATATAATAACCTTAAAAAGCCTAGTAGGTCACCAAAACTTACAACTAAATTCAAAGTACGATAAAAAAATAATATGCTTGTCAACAGTCAAATCATATAATCATAAAATTAATACAAAAAATAATAAAATTCATATGCAGTAGTGGTTGAATCTATAGTTAGTAAGACACTACAATATGAAAGCCAATAAAGCAGTAAATCAGTATGAGTGAAAAAACTATAAAGCAATCGTCATAGTAATATTATATAGTATAAAAATCATATAAAATATCAAATCAAAATATCTGTAAATACTATCAAAATTAAATCAATGTAATAAAATTAAATAGGAATGTACACATGTTATTCAGTTATTTTATATAAACATTAAATCAGTATCTCAATCTGAAGCTCAATATCTCAATCACATGCTCAAAAAATTCTATATATCACGTGCTTAGTATATCACATACTCAGTATGAGTGTAGTGAATCAATAGTATTAAATAGTATCAGTATCTGTATTAATAATATTAACAATTCAGTGGTAGTAGTAGTAGAATAATGTAATAATAGTAAATTCGTGCAATAATAATAAATATGTATTTCAATAGTCACACTAAACAAGTAAGAAGTCCTAGCTATCACGATATTTTTTTAGTGTTAGTACAGTGTTAGTAAACTGTTGGCTCAATAAACAGAGTTGTCACCCTTTGCATGTCGGCACATTAATAATCTTTTTATAACTCCTAATTAGTGTATCACATGAATTAGTCGATGATAACACTAAACCACTGTGGGTCTCCGAAAGGATTCTGCTCGTGTGGTTCGAATGCAAAGAGTACGACCGCACTATCCCGTAGGACAAAATAGTCGTAGACCTTTACACTCGGCACAAGCAGGCCGATGGAAGAGCAGATGGAGTTATACATACGATTAGCCATGGAGGGTAGCGGCTTTCACCTACCAACCTCGATGGATAATAATATCTATAACCCAAAAGTTCACGAGATTTCCCCTATTCGATACATCAGTATTGAATAGAGTTTATTTGATTGTGGGGATCAGTTTCCTACGGGCGTAAGCCCCCGTATTTAATTACATCCTAAGCCTTGACTTAGGAAAACTCTCGATTAAGGATATTAGATTATCTTCTCCAAATGGGTTTAGTGCAAAGGGGTTTCTAGGCTTTCCTAATCAAAGGGAAGAAGGTACCAAATTGGTTCAATCGATCACACATGGTTCAGTCAACATCCGGTTGGCCCAAAGAAGGAAAAACTGTAGAAAAGAAAGAGGCCACGCATCTCAAGCAAACATGAGAGAAAGAGGGAGGTGGCGTCATCTGTGTGACGCGGATGGGCAGGATTTATAGTCTCCGAAAGAAAGAAAGACTTACCCACCGATAAGGCATATAGTGGTACACTCGTACCACTAGCCTTTAGACCCTAAATCTATAAAAGATGTAGTGTTGTACAAACAACACTAACATCTACGACCAAACTAATGCAGCCCTGGACTTATTCCTTGCCTGACAAAGGAAGCCAGCTAAAACCTCCTAATCGTGTAAAATCCATATTATCCAGTCCATATGAAGAAGGGTGGGTGGTTAGACACTGAAATTGGGATCGACAACTAAAGAAATCCCTAATTGATCTCATGCTCATGAGTGGTATAATGCTCCTAAAACTAATGCAATTAAATCTTAATTTTAATTAGTTACTAATGCAATTTATGCTGGTTAAAGTCTCCAAATCAGATATGTATGAAATTTTTAAAAAGGCTTATAAAATAATTTTTAAGAATGACTAAACTTCCCCAGGTCCGGCACTTCATCCTCATAGGCCAGATTATCCAGACTCTACCCGCAGGCGGGGAAGCTGTCTAAAAAAACAGAGAATGCATGTATGCCACCCCAGATGATTCCGGCTATTCCCTAGAATCGTTATATTTCTATGTGAGTTATTCTTAAATTTTTATTTAATAATTGCGAGTAGAAGAATTTTTATTCCTAACAGAGCCTAACGGTCAGACACAAGCACATGCAAGAAAGAAACCTATAAAAAGCATGTTAGTTCTACTGCGCAATCAAAGTAAACAAAATACAATAGAAACAACAAAATCCCACGGAAAAGAATGTCCATGGCAAGTGCCATTCAATATTACATCACAGAGTATAGAAAGTAATGGTGGCCGGGCTCCACTGACAATAACCCGGGAACGACGCAAATCTTAAAATAAGGCATTTTATCTTCACTCTTTAGTCTTCTTCTTCACTCCCTTGATTCGTCTTTGGATCATCTTCAGTTCTTCGGGCTCCTTGTAGTGAATACTCCAAAAGAATGCCCAAATGAAAATGGAAACCCCCTGTAGGGGTTTACTTTTCCCTTTGGACTCGTCATAGTGAGTGCTCCAAAAGGATATCCAAATGAAAAAGGAAACCCTCTGTGGGGGTTTACTTTTCCCTTTGGATTCCTATCTCTTTAAAAATGCATTATTTTAATGATTTTCACAAAGTTTACTATCAAATACATTTCAACAGAAAGAAAAGAAAATCTAGACTCTCCTGCAGGGGTTATCCTAAGCAGTTTATAATAAAAATCCATCCAAGCAGTTATATATATGAAAATGCTGAAAAATAAATCACACTTGGCCGTGCTTTGATTATTGGGGGCTAAGCAGCTGAAGCATGTACCTAAAGTAGTTATAAATGACATTATTAATTTTAGCCCCCTTTTTAGCGCTGTGTAAGTACAGCCACCTACAGGAAGACAGCATTAGTATGAAAAAGCGTGCCTAACCTATGGGTATTCTAACGTTCACAACAACAGTGCAGGAAAGAAAAGAATAAAAAAAAGCGTTACAGAAAAGCATCACAGAAAAGCCATAACAAGTAGCAAAAACAAACAGTACACGGGTCACATGCAGAGCGTCACAACACAACACAGAAAGGAAAGCAGAACAACAACCTAACCTAAAGCTAATAGTCGTGTCCTATCAAACTTATCTAAGTGTGTGAAAGCTGTGTGGTTTTGGTAAGTCCTATATAGGATAGTTTAGTTAGAGTTGTTTGTATTTTTTTTATTTGTTAAAAGGGGCAAAGGAAAGATTTTGGTTAAAGTTCAAATATTAGTATTTTAGGATTAATTTTTAGGATGTTTTATTTTAATGTTTGATTAATTACACCCTTTGTTTCACACCGAGGCCGTGAGGTTTATTTCATCCTCCTTAGGACTAACTTAATCCACGACATGCAGTGAAAACTACGAAAAATCTGGCACACAGCAGTAAAGTAAACACCGGCCTATCCTAGATCTAGAGTTGGTTGTCCTAGCACATCATCTAAAGTGTGTGAGAAAGGTCATGTGGCTGGGATAGATCCTAAAGTAGGTGATTAGTTAAAGTTGTCTAAAAGTTTGGATTTGTTAAGGCTTAGAAGGGGATTTAAATTAAAATTTAAATATTAATGAATTAAGAATTTTAATTAGACATATTTTAAAAGCTAATTGATTACTACCTTTGTTTCACACCAAGGCCGTGAAGTTTATTTCACCTTCCTTGGGGCTAAGCTAATAGCCTCGTAGGCCTGGGTTACCTAGTAGCAATCGGGGTTGATTAAGTTATTTAAATTGGTTAGAATTAAAGGAGTGGATTGATATTAAAGGGAGTTGGTTACTGATTTTAATGGGTTGGTTGAGAATTTTATTATCCTATTAAGAAAATTCTAGAATTTGAAAGGGTTAATGGGTTTTAAGAGATTATCCGGATGTGTTAACTAAGGGGTCAAAAATTGACTTTCAAAATTAGAGTTAATCTTAAGGGTTTCAGATTTTTAACAAATACTAGACCTTATTATGAGTTGTTAGACAGTTGGCACATTCAATTTGGAGTTTTCTATCAAAAGTTATGATTTTTAGAGTTTTGACCCGGTTTTGACCTAGGGTTGACCAAAATGTTGACTTTTTTACTTTGACCAGATTTTGGGGGTTTGAAATTTTTTAAAAAAACTAGATTTTAATTAGAGTCATTAGCCACTGAGTTTGATTGATTTGGAATTTTCTAGAATTAGTTATGGATTATTGAAGTTTGGGTATTTTAATGAATTTTGGGAATTTTTTAATTAGAAGGCCTCTTTTGTGATTTTGCTTCAAACAAGTTCCCAATCCCTTGAAAACACCTCCAAAGGTCAGAAATAACCTAAGGAGGGATCCCCAAGTGTTTGGGAGATTTTGGAATTTTTTAATTATTATTAATTAATTATCTTAATTAAATATTGATTTTCACTTAAAATTAAAATAGGGTTTAAATTGCCGTCAAATCAAAAGGCTTTCAATTATCATGGATTAAGGACTAGATTCTGGTCAGTTTGAGGGTTTATATGTAATTTTTGGATTTAAATTGGATGTATTACAATTTTTAGAAGTTTTAAAGGCTTAATTAAGGGTTTAAGACTTAGAAAATTAATTAGTGGTCTTAATGATTTCAAAAATCAGTAAAATAAATTGTCTAAGGCTAAGAATGTCACTAAGTTTAAATGGTTCAAATTCCAAGTCAAATGGATATCAATTCTAAGCACAATAAATTTTCTAAGTTTTCTACTCAAAGTTCCTAATTATTGTCCTTAATTGTGTCACTAGTTTTGAATAAGTTCAAATCAAAGTTCCTCTAACCCTTTGAGTAAACATGGCATGCATACACAAATAGCAAGCAAACAAGTCCTTAGATCTAGGAGAGCCTAGGCTAGGTGGTGTGTGCACCTTAAGCATGCAATTAACTAATTAACATAATTAAAACCAAATTAGTGAATAATCAAGGAATGATTATCCACTAATCATACCCTTTATTTCTATTCAAACATGGTCATCCTACATTTAAGATCTCAAGTGACTTCTTAAACACTTAAAGATTTACATATATATAGTCTAAAAATAGGTTTTAAAATGTATATATATAAATGGATATATATATATATATATATATATATTATAAAATAATTAAAAATATTATTAAAATACATTTTGATGAGTTGAAAAGACCACTGATCTCCAGGGAAGTTTGATAATAACAAAAGATTTTCCTTATAATTTTCAAAATATTTAATATTTAATTAAATATAAAAAAAGAAATAATATGCTCCAATAATTCTAAATACTATCAAAATCCACTCAAATAATATTGAAAATTTTTCTGGAGATCAGCCATGCACTCAAAGACATGCATGCCAAATTTCAAATAAAAATAATTTATGAATAATTAATTAAAAATAAAGTAGCCTTTTCTGTATTTCTCAAATTACCATTAAAATAATAAATAAAAAGGTTTAATTTTATTTTTAAAATAAACTAGACAGAATTCTGAAGAGAATGATATATTATACTCATTTTTTGACCTTGTATTCGATTTACTATGATTTTTTGAAGTTTCAGTAATTAAAACAAATTAAAAATACATTTTCCTTAATTAAACGGCGGCGGTCAGACACGCGGCACGCGCGGATTCGCGGGATCGAAACCGCGTGACGACGGGGACACGCGTCGGCCGCGGGCCGCTTCACGCGGTTTCTACTTAACCACGTCAGCGGCTCATGGCAGCCGTTGGATTAACCGCGGGTTCGATCTAACGGCTGAGATCGGATCCCGCGGTTTGATCTCACCAGAAGAAGATCAAACGGCGGAGGTTTGATCCCGCTGTTCCGAATGGACGGCCCTGATCTCGCCAGTCGATCGATCGAATGCTAAACCGAATACACGGTCGAACCAAGGCGCGGAACGGCAAGATCTAGACCGTTGATCGCGTGATCAACGGCCTAGAAAACGTACATCTGCAGCGAACTGCGAATGACGCCCTAGAATCCATTTTTTGGTTCGTTCTCGCAATCGGGTGGACCAAATCACTTGAAATTTTAAACTTAGAAAGTAGGAATGAACAGAAATAATGGGGAAAGATTGGTTTCAGCCAAAGCCCTAAAAACATGAAGCTATTTAAACCTAACTAATGTGAACTAGATCTAAGGTTTTAAGGAATTATACCGTTAGATCTTTGAAATTTCTGGATGGATGAGCTTGTAGACTGTCCAAGTGTAGATTCCCAGCGCAAAACCGAGCTCGAACACGCCTGGATCGGCTGCTGCAAGCCTGGGACAGACTAGGTGGTGGACTCGCCGGAGAACTCGTCGCCGGTGACGTGCAACCACTTGGATTTTGTAGTGGGGAGGTAGAGGAGGCTCTGGAGATCCAAACCGAACTAAGAACTCGCTCTGGGAGGCTAGGGTTAGTGAGAGAAGGTGCTTTGATCCAATATCTTCAAAAGTCACCTTTTTCCCTATTCAAACGGCCTGGGCTGGATTGGATGGCTGGGATCAACTGCTGGGCTCTCCAGATGATGCCACCTGTCCCTGGGAAAGCTAGAAGGCTGCCTCAAAGGCTGGACAAGCCTTGCTTCCATTGGGCGGCTTGGGATGAGTGGGAGGAGACATTGCCTAAATTGCCTAAACCAACCCCTTAGAGCAGCTTAAGCAGGGGTTAATCAGAGAAATAAAGCAAAAAGGGGAGCTTAGGCATGTGATATAGGGAGGAAAAGAGGTTTAGTAGGGCTTTGACCATGAAGAAGGGGTTTTAAGGGGGTCTTGACCATTTTGACCAGTCAACTGGTCAATGGCTGCTGAGGTGGCATGGGAGGGTCACTCTCTTGCTGACTAAGCAAATCCCAAAGCTTGAAGAGGAGATACTTGAGATTTAGAGGGGGTTTGACCATTTCAAAGAGGGATTTAAGGCTTTGTTGACTTGATTTGACCAGTCAACCAGGTCAGAATTAATGATGTGGCACTTGAGGAGGTAGAGGGATATTTGGAGTAATTCAATCAAGGGTCAAAGGTCAAAGTCAAGGCTTGGTAGGAATAGGAGAGAACACCACCAAGCTTTGACCTAGAATTGAGGGTTGACTTAGTCAAACCAAGTTGGGTTGAGCTCAAAATAGGTTTAGAAATGTTCAAGGCTTTGAATAGAATGATTTTAAGGGTTTGAAGATATTGATGTGGTTAAACGGGTTGAAATGGTTCATTTGAAACCTTAAGGGTTCATTGGGTCAAACCATGTTGACTGGGTCAACTAGGTGGACCTAGTGGGTGAGTCTGGGCTGGACAAGTTTGAAAAGGTATTTCAGGTTCAAAGGAAGTGGTTGGATGACCTAGAGAGGTTATTTGGGTTAAAACACATGTTTGGACCCTTAAAGGGCCTCTTGGGTCAAACCAGTTGACTTGGTCAACCAGGTTGACCCAAGGGTTGGAAATAGGTTCAAAAGATTTGAAATGACATTTGAAATTTGTCAAAGGTGGTTGCATCCAATTTGGAGCTCATTTGGTTTGGAATCCCTATTTGAGCCCCATAGGGGTATTTTGGTCAATTTTGACCTATTGGTCAACTATGGTTAAAAAAATGGGTCTAAAAAATGCAGTTTACTGCTCAATGGGTTAAAATCAAGGGTCTGGAGGTGATTGGAGGCTTGGATAAGGGTTCCAAGGTCAAGATCTCAAAGGGGTTAGGTTCAGTGGCATAGGCTGTAAATATTTGAAGGTTTTACAGCTTTTGAATTTTAATTCAGATTATGGGGTTAGAGACCTCAGAATGAGCTCAAAGTTGGAGGGTAACCTCTAGAGACATGTCTTATCACTTTGCAAGTGATAGACCCTGAATCAGAGATCATTTGACTGGGTTTTGAGATGTTTGAAAAATCTCTGAAAAGAGTGTTCAGGACAGGGCCTCTAGAGTTTGGATTTGAGTCTGAATTCTGGGTTTGGATTTGATTTGAAGTTTGAATGATTAATATTGAAGTATCCAAACCATTTACAATCATGTGGTGATTGTTAATAAATGGACAGGGTCAAAGCTAGATTGAAGTTTGGATCAAAGTCTAGATTGAAATTTGGATTGTCAAATTGATTGGATCAAGGTTTGGATATGTTTGAAATTTGAATTAATTTGGATTTGAATTGGATGGAGTTTGAGATTCAAATTGATCACAGGTAGGGATCAAATTGAAATTGGAGTGGATCAAATATAGGAATTGATTTAAAATTGAGGTTGATCAAGGGTGGATATTGATTTGAAGTTGGAGTGATCCTAAGATCTAGAAGAATTCTAAGATCTAGGATTTAAGGGAATCCTAGGCTCTAGAATAGGCTCTAAGGTCTTGGACCTAGAAGGATCCTAAGGTCTAGAGTGGATCCTAGGGTCTAGGATTAAATCTGGATTCTGGATGGGTCTTAGTGACCTCATACAAAAATGAGGTCAACAATGTGGTAGTTATTTCTTTCCTTAATTTTTTAATCTCTTAATTCAAATTGATCTTATGCACATTTATATTACATATTGAAATATGAAATATAAAATTTTTATATAGCCTCGTAGGTCTGGGTTACCCAGTGATAATTAACTTTGTAGGATTATCTTAGTTTGTTGTTAAAAAAAGAGAAAGAAAATGTGGATTCAACATTTTATTATCAAGGTTTGAATTAAGCCAATTAGAAAAATTAATTTTAGATTTTGACGCTCCATTAGATCCATTCGTGGCGTTGTGCCACCAGGCTCGAGGAACCAGCCTCCTTAGGACACTTAGCCCCGCAGCCCGGAGTAGTCCATCCAATAAACTTCACTTTGGAGCGGTTGTTGTGTATTAAGGGATTTGTTGATTACTTTTAAAAGATTATTCTAAGTTTGATCTTTAAGAATCTCTTATCCTAATGAGTTTAGTTTGTAACTTAATCTCTTAATATAATCTACATCTTTTAGATTTTAGATTGGTTAATAATTAATTATTAGATTAGTTAGAATTGATTTAGGTTTATGATTTAAATTCATAATTTAATGATTATGAATGTTAATTAAAACTTAATTAAGAGTTAAGTGTTTTAATAGATTTTTAAGAACTAGATTAAGATTGGTTGGTTGATTATTAGTGAATTAAGAAAGCAAAATTCCAAATCTAGGAAAGCGTGTCGCTAAGTTTTTATTTTTAATGTTTCTATCCTATAGGGAGCATGCATCCTAAGTCTATGTTTTCTAAGACTTGGTCCTTAGTTTTTGTCCTTAGATGTCACTAAAGTTGTAGGATCAAAAGTTATGTTGTTTTCTAATTTCTAAGACTTCTACACGGATGTCACAGGGTTTTAGGGATCTAAAAAAAAGTAAAAGCAATCCTAAATATAATTGAAGTTTCTAAGGCCCTAAGGGTAGTATGCTTACAATCAACTAGGCCCCTAAAGGTTTTCTAAGTTTTTAGAAAGCTTACAGCACCGGGGGCTATGACCCGGTGGTTCCGCCCGTAGCGCCCCTACCAGAATGAATAGGGGCGACTGATGCTCGGATCCGATTGTCCTAGCTCCAGCTCCAAGTGCTCCTTATCCATTGCTTTCCAAAAGAGTACATCGCAACATAAGAGAAAATAGGCATCATAGCAGTTCTATAAATAAATAACAATATAAGAAAATGAAAAAAAGCAATAAAAAAACTAGAACGTACCTTTTGATACTTGTCGAGTCGTTTGTGTTTTGGGTTCTCCTCAGTTAGTACATGCGTAGTGTCAAAGCACGAAACAAACAAACAAAGAAAGCTAACGGTGAAGCAAAAGACAACTAAAAGCAACAAAACAAAAAAAAAAAAAACAAAAAAGAACGAAAATCGTATATAAAAGGGATGTAGGCATTGTCGTTTTGGATACACTTCTTTAAAGACAAGTGCATCCTAAAGTGACATTAACAATGCCCTTTAATATTCCCACAATCCAAATAAGGCACTTGATACGTTTAAGACACCTACCTACAACACACTACAAACAAAACCCAAAGTGACCTAAGGGAAACAAACTCCTAAGGCTAAGCTTAGAGCCAAACTCTCTTTGTTTTATATTCATCCAAAATTCTTTATATCTTTAGAAACTAACACTAAAGGGATAAAACTCAAATGAGCAAGGACTGCCTTGCTCCAAAAAGACACTAAGGACCTTCCAACCTAAAGCTCCCTAATGTTTCAAATCCCAAAACTCATTCTTTTGAAGTATCCAACTCAAATTTGAAAGCACCCATTGCTCCCAAAAGACACTAAAGGATCCTACTACACAAGTCTAATTAATCCCAACATGACTTGTAAGAACTTCTAAACTAAGTGCCACACTAAAATCTTACAAAAATCATCCACCAAAATCTCCTCTTTTGACACAAAATCCTACCAAACAAATCAATAATCAAGTGCCTCTTCTTTCATTTGGAGTGGGGTAGAAATCACAAAGCTCTCCAATAAGAAAGTTGTATACAACCCCTCATTGTAAAGCTTTCATAAAAACAAATGTCGTATAAAAGCCTTTAAAACAAAGCCACTAGACACAAATCGACTTACAAAAGAAAGCTTTCGACTATAAAACCATTCATAAACACTCTCAAAGGCATGCTATGTGATAATTAAGAATGCACAACATTAAGAGAAAAGACATAAATGCTCTTAAATATGCCACACACCCTTCCAAAACAAGATTAAGAAACTCTCCAATATAAACTAACCATCTCATATTCAAATAACCATTTTAGTGGATAAGATTGACATAAAATAAAGATAGAATATGAATCTACAAGAATACCAACTCAACCTTAAAATTCATGAAAGCTTTTAACACTTTTCTAAATATTACTTTGCAAAAAAAAGGGTTATGAGTAGTTACTATTATTCTCTTCCAAACCAAAACACCTAACAACCTTTGTTAAGAAAAAGTATAGGAGAGTTATCTAACTCTTCTCATGCAAGACTATAGAATGCAACAAAATATAAGAAATCCTTCAATTGAGACTCATGATGCCAATATCATTCTTGAAGCACTAACACTTCCCTTAACATACCACACTTACACGAATAGAATTAAGAAAAATCTCCAAATCTTTTTATATTGAGTGAGCATTAACAAAGTGTAGTTACATAATGAACCTCTCATTTGCTTATGATACTAAGGATGCCAATATCTCATTTTTCTTTTAAAATAGCTTGGAGCATAAAACAGCGCGAAATCTACATGTAATCCTCCTTCAGAACAATTTGGAACTCAAAACAATAAGGAAAGCTGCATAGGACATGTTACCAAAATAGTTCGGCACCTAAAAAACCAATGAAAAACTGCACATACTTGTTTCCAACAACAATTTAGAACCTCAAAACAAGCAAAATCTGCACTTGCTAGTTTCTAACAGCAGTTTGGAAGAAGAAAATAGCAAAAAAAACTGCACTTACCCATTCCAAAAAAAAAAAAAACAGTTTGGAAACCTCACACCATGTGCCAAGAAGCATGCGAACAAGTTCTCACAACCCAAGTCCATAAATTTCATCAAATACAAGGCCCTTTATGTAATTACCATATCTTTCTAAAGAAGCTCGAAAGTGAATTAATATCCATATCAAACTTTTAAATATAAGAATGCTACATAATTATTTCTGCTAACGAATGTCATGCCCAACACTTAATTGCTAAATTAAAGCAAACATGGAATAGAACTACTTCAATGTAAAAGTCATGATTTATACTCTAACGGAAAGGAAAAAATACGTGTGTCATATGCTTAATTAATTGCATAACAGTGCAATCTCTACTCATTCCATTAACGGTTCTAGAATGAAGGAAAGTATCATTTTTTTTAAGAGAATCAAAACTCCATTTGATAATCAGATAAATCTAACAACATTAGAGAGCAAGAAGTATCAATAGATTCCTTGTCAAACTACTAGCAACAAGCCATTTCGACTATAAGTTGGTGAAGATATAGCCACTTTCATGATCCATACGATGATCACTTTAGAAAAGTTGTTATTCCAAAAGACGTTCAAAACATCAAGTTAGCAACCAAAGATAAGTACTAGTCCACTCAATCTTTGGACTTCACATGAGATCCGCATGCATTTACATAAGAAACATAAAGCGACATGGAAAATTTCTAACAATACTCCTAAACCTTTCTTTGAACATCAAGAGCACAACAATTACTTGTCATGGATTTTAAGTTAACATTATGTCATTGGAAAGAAAGAACATAGTCATGCTCCACTAAGCAAACTTCCAACCAATCGATGAATCATGAGAGCATGTAAACATTTAGGTAACTACTACTCAAAAGCTATAATCTTATTTAGAATGTAAAAGAAATAAAGCCTACAAGCATTTTATCAATATGTCATTCGGACAAAACTCATGACATCTCTTAATATACGATGGTTTTGATGTAAAGCATGCATTCAATATGACATTCTATACCAAGACGAGATAAGCAAAGAAAAAAAAAAGAATCTACTCATTCTTCTTATAAAACACGATTTTTTTTATGCTCTTTACAAAACAAATCAAAATGCCATAAATGTCATAGATAACAATTAACCACTTTAGCAAATAATGAAAGAGTTAGAGAAACAAATCCATATTGCCAAGCATTAGAAATTTTCTTAGAGGAAGAAAACATGTAACTCCAACTACCAAATCTTCTTAAGAAGCAAGGTATTTACTAATTAAAACATAAGCTTCTCCTTCTATTGAAACTTCCACATTCACAAGATAAAGATATAAATGAGACGAAGCATAAGCAAATTAACCATTCCTTTATAGGCACTACTATAAACGTCTCATGTGCATGTTTTGGTGGAAACTCAAAATGGACTCCTAAGACTTGCCACCAACACAATATGGAAAGCTTAGATATTCGTAAATATTCAAGACTAGGAAAGGGTTTTAATTCTACCGATTAGTCTATATGAATGTTTAGAGATCTTGGATTTTCTCTAAATTATCATTCCGTCACCATAAAGGATAAAGCTCCAATAACTATAATTAGCTCAAAGTCTTTTGCACCATATAAAGATTGGATCCCAACATAAGTACTTAGCACTTTCAATCATTTCATGCCACATTAAGTTCCACTTCAAGTGGGAGGTGCTTCCAATGTAGTGAAAACAAGAGGTCAAATACAATAAACATGTATGAAAGAAAACTTCAATGCCATCATAATCTCTTGAATGAGATAGCCAATGTCTACAAAACATCTCCTACAACTATAAGCTATGAGTTACAAACAAAATATAACTTCAACTTAAACAAAAACATCATAACCCTCAAATAGTGGCATTTAAACAAACATTTGATGTGCATGATTGCAAGACCACATAAAAGAAACTAGCATAGAGAATTAATTTGCACACCTAGTAGATTGGCATCCTCTAAGTAATCTACACAAAACAAACCCCATGGTTCTCACTACAAATCATTAATAAGAAGTTATGGAAGAAAAACTTATAGAAAGAGGAGAATAAAGAACATCTCATTCTCAGGTTTCTGTAAAGAGATCCAGCATCATATTTTTGTTTTTGCCACCATGATGAAGTAGGCAAAAGTAGAAGGAGAAAGGGATGGAGGGAAGGAGGAGAAACAAGAAGAAGAAAGAAGACAAGGTAAGGGAAAGAGGAGACAAAGAAGAAGAAAGGAGAAGAGAGGGGAAGAATTACCTGCGGCCTGAAGGAGATCGGTCGGCCAAGGAACGGGGAGGCGACAGGTTCGGTCCAGGCGGCAGGAGCAGATGAAGCCGGGTCGCTGGGTGGTTTTCCGAACCAGAGCAGGAGGAAGGGAGTCGGTCGTGAGAAAGGGAGAGGGAGTCGGGATCGAGTGCTGCGAATGGAGTTCTCCCCTTCCTTCTTGGACGAACCGAGAGAGTATCCCAAGCGGGGAGAAAGACTTTGGCTCAAGTGAAAATCGAGAGAGAGGGCGAGAGCGTGAGAGTTCAGAGATGAGAGATTGAGAGCGAGAGCGTGAATGCCCTGTCGAATGTCTTCGTTCTGAGTAAATCAACCCTGTTGTCGAAAGGGGAAGCCCGCCAATTTTGTCGTCGCGCTCCAGCCTCCGAAAACCTCCTAAAACAGCTTCGCTCGCTGCTCGATGCCCGTTCGAATCCGCAGAAGATCGCTGAGACGCGGGATATCAGCTGAAACAAATAAAATTCGTTTGATCGCAATCGTTGAAGGAATTACTTGATTCAGGGAATGAATTCAAAAATCTTAGAAAGTCAAATGGCATTTACTAGGCTCAAATTGAGCTGAATCAAATTTCAAATTGGCTAAGATTGGGTTAAGCTCGAGTCCGAATTTGACTCAATTTGAGTCGAATTTGGTTCGAGCCGGCGCGATGAATTTAATTGGATGGAATTAAATTCAGAAAAATGATCAATTTAAAATCAAATTGTCACGACGCGATCGAAACAAAATACACCGATCTAATCGAACATAGTCGAATCTAATCCGGCTTGAGTCGAGTCGATTTGAGCTCGAATCGGGTCCGACGGGGTTCGATTAAATCGATCAAAAGGGCTCGAGCACATTCGAGCCAAAATCGAGGTCAACAACCACAATATTTAAAGGAAAGCCCCTCATCCCACCATCTTATACAGGTCAATTAGTTTCCAACCAACAGGTCAACTAGTCTTTACTTGTTTGTTTCACACATATATATTATTATCATAATACTATAATAGTAATAGCAACCAGCTATTACTCAAGCACATAGCCACATCCATTTTCAATACATTGCAGCAAATAATGCATAATTGAGCTTAATTAAAAAGATGTCAAAATGATATAATGGTAGACAACAGAGAATCATATTAGGCAAAAATACATATTTTTAAAAAATTACCAAATTACTATAAATTATATAAAATGATGTTTTAAGACTTTTATTATACTACACTACTATTTTTAAACGTCAAAATAAATTTTGAGAAAGACAAAAATCACTTTTTTTTTTAAAATGACCTAGTGAAAAATTTCAAATAAGTACTCAAAATACTGATAATCATGATCTCTATAACATATAAAAAGTTACACAGTAAAAATTTTATCAATATAAAGCTATTCATGTTTTTGGTAACGAAAATACAAATTTTAGAGGAGAAATTTAAAAAACACAAAATTTTTGAAATAAAAAAAGGATATGTATTCCTTACAATTGAGCAAATCTTTCAATTGGCCCGATGGACGAAAATCGTAACGCAGCCTCCAAATTTTAGTTTTCTTTCTCTCTCCTCTCATTTATCTCTCATTTTCTTATGACATATTTATTCTGCCAATTAAAGTAATGAGGAGAAAAAGGGATATTATAAAATCCCAGTGCTTTAAGATAATTTTGAATAAAATATAATATAATAATTTAATAAAAAAATTTAATTTATTAAGTTTCTTTAATATAAAATATAAATAAATCATTTTAGGACTTAGCAAATTACAGAAAAATATTCATAAAATAAATCATAATTTCTAAACAAATATTGGTGAAATAAATTTGTTAAATGGACACCTAACAATCCCAAAATCCTCACTTGTACAGGCTTGTAAAATTTCTTTAAGAATTTTCTAAGGTTGTGAAAATCGGATCGAACAATAAACCGGAAGAAGGAGAGGTTCATGGTTCAACCAGTTCTACCGTTCGAACTAGGGTCGAACCGGATGATTTAATAAATAATAATATTATTAAAAATTAATAACATTAATAGAATAATTAAGGGTATCTAACCTCAAACGATATAATTCTAAGAATTTAATAATTTTAATATATTATTTCTCAATATAATTAAATTAAATTGAAATGATGAGTATATTATAATATAATTATAATTTATAATATATATAGTTTAATGGTTTGTCAAAATATAGGCTATTACATTATACACACCTTAAAAAAATATCATCCCCGATATTTCTCTTAATGATTCGGGCACAAAATTAATATAAACCAAATTCGTACAATCAAAACTAAAATTAAATCTAAATCAACTCATCAAAATCATACATTCATGCAATTCATTCTATCGCATGCTATTCAATTATGCACGCAAACTAATGCACCTTAATCTACCAAATCTATCTTACTCATAATCAAATCTTACAGCTCTTGTAACAATCAATTCTTTCAACAACTATGCTCTGATACAAATTGTGATGCCCCAGAATCTAAATTAGAAGAATTATTCTTTTATTCTTTAAATAAATAATAACCAGAGCTATCTAATATCATCTATCAGAAATAAACAACAAAGCTGATTCCAAAATTTAAAAAATTATTATACACATCTATATTCATTCCCAAAAATTATATACACTACTCAGGATTATAAAAAAAAGAAATATAACTTGAAGAATCCTGATCAGCCTCATACTTTTGCTCCCATATCCAAACATGAAATCATTTAACCATATATAATGAGCTTAAAAAGCTCAATAAGTCACTAAAACCTATAACTAAATTCAAAGTATGGTAAAGAAATAATATGCATATCAACAGTCAAATCATAGCAGTTACATCCATATGATCATTGAATCAAAATAGAAAATAATAAAATTCATATGCAGTAATAGTTGACTCTATAGTTAGTAAAACATTATAATATGAAAGCCAATAAAGCAGTAAACTAGTATGAGTGTAAATCTATAAAGAAATCATCGTAGTTATATTAATTAGTACAAAAATTATATAAATTATCAAATCAAAATATGAGTAAAGATTATTAAAATTAAATTAATGCAATAAAATCAAATATTAATACACACATGCTATTCAGTTATTCTATATCAACATTAAATCAGTATCTCAATCTGAAGCTGAATATCTTAATCACATGCTCAATAAATTTTATATATTATGTGCTCAATATATTACATGCTCAGTATCAGTGTAGTGAATCAATAATATCAAAAAATATCAGTATTTATATTAGTAATAGTAACAATCTAGTGGCAAGAGTAGTAGAATAATATAATAACAGAAAATTCATTCAGTAATAAGAAATTCATATAAAATAAGAATAATGTCTCAAAAATCTGTATTTCAGTAGTCACACTAAACAAGTTAGAAGTCCTGACCATCTCGGTATTTTTCAGTATTAGTATCAGTGTTAGTAAATCGTTGGCTCAGAAAATAGAGTCATCATCCGTTGTCCGTCGGCAAAGTAATAATATCCTTATAATTCTCAATTAATGTATCACGTGAATTAGTCAAGGATAATACCAAACCACAGTATTTGAAGGAAATCCCATCAGCCCAGTATTTGAAGGAAATCCCATCAGCCCACCATCATGTATAAGCCAATCAGTCTCCAATCAATAAGTCAACTAGTATTTACTTGCTTATTTCACACAAATATTATTATTATAATACAATAATAATAATAACGACCAGCAATTACTCAAGCACATAACCACATCCATTTTTAATGCATTATAATAAATAAAAATGTATAATTAAACTTAATTAAGAAGATACTAAAATGACATAATGGTAGATGACAAAGAATCCTATTAGGCAAAAATAAACAGTTTCTGAAAATTATCAAATTACTAGAAATAATGTAAAATGATATTTTAAGATTTTTATTATACTACACTACTATTTTTAGACGTCAAAATAAATTTTGAGATAAAAAAAAATTACTGCATTTTCAAAATCACCCGGTAAAATATTTTAAATAAATACTGAAAATGCTCATAATCATGATCTCTATAATATATAAAAAGTTATATATGCGGTGAATGTTTTGTTAATACAAAGTTATTCATGTTTTTCGGCAATGAAAACACAAATTCGAGATAAAAAATATCAAAAACACAAAATCTTAGAAATAAAAAATAGGATATGGTTTCCTTACAGTAAGATGAGCAAATCTTTCAACTGACCAGACGGATGAAAATCGCACTGTAGCCTCCAAATTTGAGTTTTCTTTCTCTCTTCCCTTATTTCTCTCTCATTTTCTTATTCCGTATCTCTGTTGTCGAAGTAATGAGGAGAAAAAGGGATTTTATAAAATCCTAGTGTTTTAAGATATTTTTGAATAAAAGATAATATAATTATTTAATAATAAAAAATAATTTAATCAGTTTCTTTAATATAAAATTAAAAAAAATCATTTTAGGACTAAAAAAATTATGAAAAATATTCATAAAATAAATCATAATATATAAAAAATATTGGTTAAATCAGTTTGTAAAATGGATACTAAACGATCCCAAAATCCTCACTTGTACCGGCATGTACAAATTCCTTAAGGATTTTCACCAGAGTCCAAAAATTACGAAAAAATTCATGTAAGTAAAATAATTTGATTAAAATACTATAGCAAAGACGGATTGTGAATTAGAGTTGTGATGACTCCAGAAAAAATTGACAAAGTCAAAATACATGCTATTACAATAGGTGTCATCATCAACACCAATACACGCTAACTCATTGCTCATCATCACCATCAAAATTAACACATTCCATTGCATGTAAGCTGATGCATGCCTTCAACACCAACCCCAATGATAGTTAACTTTATTGCATGTTGTTATTATTAATGTTGACACAAATCATTGCCTATAAGATCAATGCACACCATCAGCACCAAATCCTATACGGCTATACTCGTTGACTTTTTTGCTTTCCTTTGTCAGTAACATTACTGCATGATATTATCTACAAAGACAATGCTTGCTTTCAACACCAATATTGGTGCTCACTAACTTTGTCGTCGATGTCGCCACCAATATTGATGCATGTTATTATCTAAAAAGAAGATGAATGTCGTCACACCAACTCTGTCTCCATTATAAAAATTGATATTTAAACTAAGCTTTATAATATTTAATATTATTTTCTAGAAAGAGAACTATCAAGCATATCTAGAATGATCTCCTGAGGGAAATTCAGTGCTTCAACACTATTTATATAAATTTTCAACATAATGTTTATTTTCTATTTTTTATGATTACTACGTTATATCAGTGTATTTTCCAAATATAGGAGAGTTTATCATCGACAACATTCACTAATATAATTATTCAATTTGATGAGACTCTATGATTTTTCTCTTTTACGTTAAAATATGGGTGTCTCTAACAACTCTTTTTATTTGTGTCGAATCTTTATATAAAGTCAAGACCTTAAATGCTCTCTTTGCCATCATAAATGCTTTAGAACATTACACCACAATAAAGCATAAATTTATATATATATTTAATGATTTTTTTTCTTCTTATTCTAATTTTTGCAAGAAAATTCTTTAAAAAATTTTAACCCCTATATATTTTATTATCCTTTCTTACATAAACTTTCACATGAAATTTCTTCATAGAATTTTGTCCCTATTTATAGGAGTGCTACTAAATAACACCACACATAACCAAAAAAGTCTTGATGCCTTAGTACCTAAGTTAGTATGGAGAAGTAGTAGTGTAATACTTAGGCTTCGTTTGTGACAGCTTTCATAACGATTTCTAAAGCATCTTTTAATTCAAAAAGTTTTAGAATTATCAGTAAGAAAGCTGTCCCAAATGAAGTCATAGCCACATAAGATTTTTTTTCCCCTCTATCTACATTAGAATTTTTTGAGTTATAAGGGAGGCAACATGACATTCTTGAATATATAGACTATCAAACAATAACAATACATTTATACGCCAATTATTAAACTCTAATAAGAGAGTTTTCTCCCCCCTGCCCAAAAAAAAAAACTCATTATCAAAACAATGATAAAGTAAAAAGAGCATTATTTTAAAATGAAATTTTTGATAGCTTGCTTGAGAGGGAAAAGAAAAATGGAGGAAGGAGTGGATATATATATATATATATATATATATATATATATATATATATATATATATATATATATATACTTGTGTGTGTGTACGTGTGTGTGTGTGCATGTGTGTGAAATTTGTGATGGCTTGAGTAGGTGAAGTAATTTGTTTTGAGATTAATATTTTATATGATATCTTGAATTGCACTAATCTCAATGCAAATTGAATGCTTATAAAAATTATTATGATGTATTTTACATAAAGATACCCCAACTTGATTTTTTATTTTATAAATAATTCCTTTTTATGCAATAACTTTGACTCCTGCCTCACTAATATTAATTTTGTACAGCTTTATTATTATTATTATTATTATTATTATTATTATCATCATCATCATCAACAACATCATCGTCATTATCATCATCATCATCATCATCATTAATATTAATACTCTATTCTCTTATTCCATTAATTTAACAATATTTAATTGCTATTAAAAAAACAAATAAACACATTGTTTGGCACTCTAAACTGGAACTAAAATCCACACTTTTTAGGGCCAACTTACAATTTAGAATAGGTTCCATCTAATTTTAGGCTTCATTTTGGTAGCTTTTTTATTATTTTCTAAAGCAATTTTTTAGTACAAAAATTTTAGTTCAAAAAATTTTTGTAGTACAAACCAACTTTAGAAAGTGGTGAGTAAGCTACCCAAAACAAATGCTCCTAACTCATTTCTGAAAAAAGATATGCACTTATTTTTTTAACACTTCAGATTAGTTTATTTCACTATTAGTATTTAAATCTCAATTACAAGATTGTTTTTACATTTTCCAATAAAAATTCCCATATGACATTCAATAGCAAAATAGATATCACAAATTAAGCCAACAACAAAAGAAATTTTCACTCTGAGCATAAATCATATGTAATTGTCATAGAATAGAATCTAAAACTTTCACAATTGCAAACACAATATATGCAATATATCAACATTATAAGAAGTTTCAACAATTGATTCCACACTGCTTGACATTTGGTCCTATGGCTCAAACCACAAATGGATATATCCTCACCCATAGCAACAAGAAGATCGAAGCCAAGAGAATCGACCATATAACTACAATTGTCAGAGTTTGATTCCGCCTTCGCATAAGCCCCTTGAGGAATGGATAGAGATGAAAAAATAACCTAGAATGAAAAAACATCTTCCCAAATAGAGGTTCCAATGACTGATATCCATTGTTTATGGCATCTGATATCCCAACCACAACTCCAACAATGTTTACGATGAGAATGGTGGTTGGGGGAATGAGAAAAGTGGTCCATTTGAAAGTGTAGAGTTCACCAAATTCTTCATCATCAGAGGCCTTCGAAGTAACTTTTAAGTTGGGGTCAATTCCTATAAGGATTTTGAAAAAGTCTTACACAACTGCGAAAAGGTGTGCCGAAATGCGGTCAATGACCCAGAACTACTCATTTCTCCAGCACTCTTCAATGCTCACTCTGCTCCACCGTAATTCCAGTATCTCTGTGGCAAAAATGGAGATGAAGAGTGCAATGAAGAAGAGGCTTAAAAATGTGTTAATCTGCAACAATGAAATCTTTTTGAGATAGAGAATTGAGTAAATGATAAAAAAATCTTTTAGATTTTTACATATATTTGTTTTTTGTCTCAGACTTTTGTAAATGCTTAATATAATTCTTCAATGCATCAAATTTGAATGAATTGTAGCTCATGATTAACATTGATGTTTCTTTGGACAAAAAATTGGAAAGGAGCTAGCATTTGTTGAACAATATAGACTTTTAGGGTCCATCTTACTAGTTAATATTAATTGACAATAATGGATTAACTTTAAAAGTCCAAACTACTTTCATTCAAAACTTCATTCCAAAAAACTTCAATCCAAAGAAATGACAGTTTATGGTAGGATAAAATTAATTCAAATTTAGTTTTTTGAGGCACTAAATTGAACACCTACAAAAGTCTTGGATTCAAATGGACGCACCTAAAAAGTTGAATAACCATTTTAATCATCTATTCAATATAGTTTTGTTAGAAATGATCATAATTGCTAAAAACTTATTGATGGCATAATGAATTTTCCTGTGAGGAGGCAGATAACAGGCAGTGTATAATAGACAAGAAGAGGGAGTCAGGTGAAAGTGTAAATTGTGGTGTTTATATATGAAAAGTGTTCAAGCCATTTGAGATGGCCATTCTTATAGCCATAAAAAATAGGGTTATGTCTGATGAAGAATATTTCAACTGTACCAAGAGCCCAATGTAAAACCTGGCTAAGCCTATCAGAGAGATTTATAGGAGCTGACCCTTTGAATGCTGGCCCTTCTGGCATACAGAATACAGAGCTCCATCCACTACTAATAAATTAAGCTTTTACATCACATTTTCTAACCTATAGCAATGGTTTAAAAATCGCTGCACATCCGCCGCATCTGCTTTCGCTGGTAAGGCTTTAGCAGCGGTTTTGTAAGCGCTACTGTAGAAATGCTATAGAAGCGGTTTGGAAGCGCTGCTGTAGATATGCTAAAGCAGCGGTTTGGAAGCGTAGCTATAGAGATGCTACAACAGCTGTTTGAAAGCGCTGCTGTAGGAAAGCTATAACATTATTTTTAACAGGTGTTAAAACTGCTGCTAAAGGGTATGAGAGATTAAAAAATATATAATGCAAAAAAAATCATTTTTTATGATTAAATAATACATAAACAATGTTAAAATTGATGCTTCAACATATATATAGCTAAATGAATACAACCAGTTCTCAGTGGCTAATACAAAGACTTAAAATATACAACAGTTTAATACAAAAAAAAATTTCTCCAAAAAGCTCAAACTATTAAAACAAGACATTAATTTGGAGAAATATTAATACAAAAAATGGAAATAATAGACGTGAACTCAGTAGCTAATAAATTCCTAATTCTGAAAAATAACTTCATCATGAGCATCTCCAATCATAAACGTGAACTCCTGCTTGTGGCCTTCCAAGGATTTGTGAACCTCACTAACAACCATAACAGCTCATGTGATCCAGCTCTCTCTTCGTCAGTCCCTCGACTAGCAGTTGTTAAGAGAGTTGCTATTTGCATGTCTTACATTCTTGTAACTTGTATAGTTTTGATGATTTCAAATATTATTATTTTATGTATAGTTATCTCCTAACACTTTTTGGAAGAGTTATTTTTGCTCTTGTGTGTACTAACATTTCAGGAAAATTAAACTCCAGACTACAAAGACTTCAAATCAAATTCAGCATGAGATAATTTGTGTATTTAAAAATTTGTATTTTTCTTTGAATTAAATTTGAGAGGGAGTGATTGTAATTGAGTGAATACACACACACACACACACTTTAGGAGATTTTGAGAAATTTGTACTGATCGTATTGGACGATCAAGTCAGTTATCTCCTCGTAAGAGCAATGGAAAGAGCAGGAGTCAGAAGAAAATTTTTCTAAGTCCTTATCGTCCAGGACAAAGTGTATTCGTTCCAGGACGAGTTGCTCTCTGGAGTGCTATCGACGTCCAGGCCAAAGTGTATTCATCCTGAATGATTTTCTCTCTATAAAACTTTCGTCCGGATGAACCCATAATTCGTCCCAGGATGAAGTGAACCGACTCTGAAAAATTAAGTGACGTTCTGCAGTTTTTAGGAACCGACCTATGGAATAACCATTCGTACAGGACAAACCTAGTTCGTACGGGACAATGTGTGTGTACGAAGTCATTTCATACCCATATACATTAGGTTTGTTTCCAATGCATTTAAGTAAAATTATCCAGGATGATCCACGATCGTACGAGACGATCCAATGCGTATTGACTTAAAAATTTGCATTTTTTGACGGTTTTTTGTATCTTTCCTATAAATAGTCCAAACTAAACTGTCACTTAATCTTTTTGCCTACTGATCTTCATGCCTATTAAAAGAAGAGTTAAGGAGAGAGTGGGAGAGAGAGTTTGAAGGAGATTTCTTGCCATTGGAGCGTGAAGGTTTCACTTGGTACGTACTCAAATGTAAGAGTCTTTACTCTTGGTTTGTGATTACTTCACTCTTTTCTCTCTTCATTCTAGAATTCTTGTGAGAAGATCTGTCAAAGAGATCTGGTTCTCTACCGACACTTGGAGAGTGTGAACAGTCGAAGGGTTCTCTGCCCACACTTGGAGAGTGTGAACAGCCGAAGGGTTCTCTGCCTACACCGAGAGAGTGTAAAAGGACGACGGTTCTCTGCCAACACTGGGGATAGTGTAAAAGGACAACGGTTCTCTGCCGTACTAGGTAGTGGTGGAAAGAGTGTTTGTAAAGGCTTCTCCGCCTTGCTGTGGGTGCAAAAGGAGAGTCACTATTGGTATTAGTGCAATACTCGGAGGGTGCCTCCAGGGAGTGGATGTAGGTCTGATTTTGACCGAACCACTATAAACCTTGTGTCTTTATTTTTCCGCTACTTTTTATTTTTATGTTTTTACTTTTAAAATTGTGATTGAAAAATGTTTTCTACAAAACTCATTAAAGTTTATTTTTTAGTTTAAAAATCAAAAAGAGGAATTAATTTTTTAATTACCAATTCCCCCCTCTTGGTTAGCCGTTAGGACATAAGCTTAGGTTTAACAACTTAATTCATAGTGAACGAGTTTCAACAGCAGTCACTTGCTCAACCCTAAACCCTTGCTTGATTAACCTGAAAAGAAAAGAAATATAAGCTTATATTAACTATTAAGTATATTATAATTTTATAAGAATATAATATATTAAAAAATTTATACTTGCTTCAAACACCTTGAGGCATAAACCTCTACGCGCGCTGAGGTAAGAAAAAGTTGCAAGCAAAGAAATGTTAAGCCTCACATCCCCACGGACCACGATAGATTTTTGAAATCTATTGTTAGGAGATGCCTGCAGCCATCAAAAATACCTGCAGCCATCACATAACTCCATTCAGTTGGACCTCCCACGCCAGCATCAGCACACATCACAGTTGGTTTAGCAGTAAAAAAGTAGTATCAGATAAAAGAAATATCAGCCAATAATTTCGAGAAGCTTAAGAATACAAACAAACATTGCTTTTTCCATTTTACCTATGACTGGTAATTTATCGCTAAAACAACTTCAGTTACCCCTACCTCCTTCAGAGCTTCAATCTGGAGATGGCCAAATTTGTTGAGTAGTCAAAGCCAAAGTGTGTATGCGCCTTTCTGCAGGAGTTGAATGATGCTGTTAAAGCCAAATTTATTGAGGAGTCTCTTGAAGCTCTGATAGAAAGAAATCCTTCGTTCTTTTCTCCGTTTACTCTAGTAATAGCGACACAGGTATGCTGTGTAGTTTCTTCCATTGTCTTCTTGTTGAATTTGAATTTTTTTTTTTAAGATTTCTGTTTCTTTTTTATTTTTTAATTGATTTTATTCAATTTAGTACGGCTGCACGCCATGTCCTATTTTTCATGGCCTTGCATGCTAGCAATCCTTACACCCCTTTTGTAATCCATCTTGGCTGGTACTATTTTATGATCAATATTTTAAAAAGCAAAAGTGTGAAAGCCGTGAAGCAAAGTGTATGATCCCTTCCAAGCGCAAAGCATAAGCTTTAACCAGGAAATTTTTTAAAAAAAAAAAAAATAGTTCTTGAAGGAATGATAAAGCATGAGATTCTTATAATAAGCTATATCATTAGATTAAATTTTATAAACTACAGTTCAATTGAAGCAACAAAAAATATCAAAATGAAGACGCAAATTGCCATAATTCTAGATTGTGATCTTCACAAAATCGGAAATATTAAACGAATGAATGGTTAAATTGAATGGAAAATTCGAGTGCAAATTCAAATTAAGCTTTGCAGAGATATATGAAATGAATTATAGCAATACCTGATGCAGGATCATGGGTTTGTTGGCAATATCCACTAATGGTTTTGGAACAAGCATAGTATTGAAAACCTCATGAAGCTCTCTGAACTTGCACTCGAAATAAAACTCATGAAAACCAAAAGCAAAAGCAAATTGAAAACCTCATGAAATAAAACTATAATACCATGTGAATAAGCTAATTTTCCTATTTCCATGTAAAAGCAAGAGCATAATTACATTATCACTCAAAAAGGAACAAGCATAGCTTCAAATAATCAACTTTCTTTCAATAGTTAAATTCTAATGCCGGCCAAAAACTTGCAAAATATTACCGTTTAAAAATAATTCTTTCAGTGATACTAAGTAATCATGATGACAATGATCATATATATCAAAGACAACCAATTAAATAAGAACTCGATTCTTTATATGTAAGCTTGAAAAAAAATAACAAAATCTCAAACCAAATGATACCATGATAGCTTATTAAGTCAAAGAAATAAACATGAAATTGAAAACACAAAAAATAAAGATAACCAAAATCTCAATGATCAAACACAATTTTTTTTTGCTATAGTAAGAATTCAATGATCCATCAACAGGTTGTGGAAAATAGGTGTGTAATCAAAGATGTGAAGCTCTCTGAACTAGCAAAAAAAATAAAGCATAGGCATTTTGACTGTCATGGCTTCCACATGCCCTTTTAAGCATCAATGATCACCTAATTTCTCTTTTGCACTTCATAGCCACCATAAAAAGTATCATCATAGAAAAGAAATAAAACTGAAAATGCTCACAAATTTTGCATGAATTCATATATAATTGTTCTGTCAAGAAATGCTTGAATCAAATACATCTCTAGCCTTTACAGGTAAGACAAAGATCCAGTTTTTATTATTTGGATCTTCAATGAAAAAAATAGGCTCAACTTGTGATGAGAAAACAAATGGATCATCTGCCCATCTATCACCTGTGTATATTAATCGTGAAAAGTTAACCAACATATTTCCGTAAGGATCTACTTTAGTTCCAACTGAAGTTGTGTTATCCCAATCACACTTGAAGAGGACCACATGAAATAAGTTGGAGTAACTATGCTCAGTAATATCATTCAATCGACCATAATAAGAAAAATTTCCAACTTCAATTTTGTTAACAACACCATAAGAAAAATCTGTGAATTATAAAAATGCACGTGAGAATACTCGACTAAGTAATAAAACATTGAAGCAATAAGAAAGATACATTACCTCTCAAAAGGGTACATTCATCTATAATATACAGGCCCACCAAGTCTCACTTCTTCAACCAAATGGATGAGCAAGTGGACCATGATAGTGAAGAATGATGGGAGAAAGTACTTCTCCATATTACATAAAGTCAATGCAATTTCCTTCTATTTTTTGTCAAGTTCAATTGGATTTATGACCTTCGCACAAAAGAATTTCAAGAACTGTGAAATCCCAACAATGATGTTCAAAACTTCGTTTGATGGTGCACATGAACTTAATGCAATAGGCATAATTTCCTCAATTAGTACATGAGAATCATGGCTTTTTAAACCTGTTATTTTGCACTCTTTAATGTTAACACCCTTAGAAATGTTTGATGAATAACCCTTTGGTAACTTCATATTCTTGAGAACTTCATAAAACATCATCTTATCCTTCTTAGACATGGTAAATAGAGCTGGTGGTAAAATATAACTACCATTCAAAAGAATATGAGGATGCAGTTCAGGCTTTACTCCTATTTGAATCAAATCTTGTCGAGATTGTAAGTTATCTTTAGATTTCTCAAGGTCTAGCAAAGTAGAAATGAAGTTATCAAAAATATTTTTCTCTATATGCATAACATCTAAGTTATGAGGTAATATGTTATATTGCCAATAAGATAAATAAAAAAATATTGATTTCTTCTTCCACTTAGTGACCATACTTTCTTGATAGATATTGCAGCTTCGTACCCTCTCTTCAATATTTTTAACCTATCTTTATTAATTTTTCCAAGAGTGAATTGATGATTATGTAGTTCAGTACAAATTTCAGTACCAGAAATCCTTGAAGGCGCTGATCTGAGTTCATTTATATTATCAAAGTACTATTTTTGCTTGCAAAATAAATGAGATGATGTAAGCCAACGTCGATGGCCCATATATGCAAATTTTTTACTCTTATACAACCATAAGGACTCTGTATTGTTGGCACAACATAGACAAGCAAACCTGCCTTTAGTGCTCCACCCCGACAACATGCCATATGCTAGAAAGTCATTAATAGTCCATAGTAATGCTACACGCATCATGAATTTTTCTCCACTTGCTGCATCATAACATTGAACACCTTGCCATAATTATTGCAATTCATGAATCAGAGGTTTGAAATAAATGTCAATATCATTTCCAAGACTTTTTTCACCTGGTATAATCATTGAAAGAATAAATGATGATTGTTTCATTCCACTTCAGGGAGGCATATTATATGGCACTATAATCACTGGCCAAATGTTGTATGTGCTGCTCAAAATCTTGAAAAGATTAAAACCATCAGTAGCTAAATCAAGACGAACATTACGTGGATGAGCAAAATCAGGATATCTATAATCAAATAATTTCCATGCTTCTCCATCAGCTGGGTGTCGCAGCATACCATCTATATTTCGTTGTGTGGCATGCCAAATCATCACTTCTGTCATTTTTTTTAAATAATCTTTGAAGTCTTGGAATCAAGGAAAAATATCGAAGAATTTTAGCAGGTTTCATTTGAACTTTTTTATCTTGTGCAATTTTGCTCTTTTGATTAGGAGCCCATCTTGATACTCCACAGACTTCACACATTGTCATTAGACTTATCTCCCTAAAATAATGTGCAATCATTAGGGAATTTGTGTATCTTGGTATAACCATGATCAAAAGCCTTCATTAAATTTTTAACTTCATATGTAGTTTTGGACAATGAAGTCCCTTCAGGAAATACTTCAATAAGTAACTCTAATAACATATCAAAAGACCTTGCAGTGCAAGAGTTTAGACATTTCAAACAAAATAAATGTAACATAAACGACAGCTTCGAGAATCTCTTACATCCCGGATATAATTCTGCCCCCACATCTTCTAAAAATTTTGATTGTTTTTCATGTTCTTTATTTGAATCTTGAGTAAAGTGTCCATGTTGATCAACTAAGTTAATTGATTCATTGATTGGAGCAAATGTATCCTTCAACAATCCTTCAATATAATCTAGATATGGTTGCTCAATTTGAGTAGTTTGGGATTCAAAATTAGACATACTAACAACACCTTCATTTTCTGTACCTATAACAACAACTTGATGATCCTCCACATGTCGATTCCAAACAATATATCTCATAAAGAATCCATTGATCATAATGTGTTCCTTCACATCTTGTACTGAATGAAAGTATAAGTTGATGCATGATTTACATGGGCATAATATCTTTCATGATAGATTCTTATTACGATTAGCAAAATCTAAAAAATCTTCAACTCCTTTATTGTATTCACGACTCCATCTTGACTTGGTTATCAAACTCTTATTCATTTTAAAATTCAACTGCAGAGAGAAAAATACATGATTCAATTATTGGTACAGCATTTTGATCAATTAATGCAACATGGATTAATTATAGCCTTAATCTTACTTACCTAAGACACTACAAAAAAATATATATAAACTTGCAAAACCTTCAATTTGAGCGTGCAACAACGTAATTGCCTTTAATTTTTCTTTCAGAAATCAGAAAAAAATAGAACAAACCCTTTTGAACTGAATTAAATTTTACCAGATTTTCTAGTGCAACTTGGCCACTAAAAATCTTTTAGTACGCTTAGATAAAGAAAATCATTTTTATCTAACATCTATCCAACAAAATGCTAAGAAATCCTTAAGCAAAATCATATACCAGTGGATAAATACAAAATTTCATATTCAACATAAAATGTTTGTCTCATGGCCAATCCCAAAAGGTAATAGCAGCAATGCTGCTCCCTAAGGCAATGGAATATGAGACCAGTCCAGGAAGGAGGAACTGCCGAACCATCAACCTCTAGAGATCTTTATGTGACGTTTACATAGGAATGTACAAACATATCAATTTGTATTTCAGTAGTCACACTAAACAAGTAAGAAGTCCTGACCATCTCAGTGTTTTTCAGTATTAGTATCAGTGTTAGTAAACCGTTGGCTCAGTAAATAGAGTCATCATCCTTTGTCCGTCGGCACAGTAATAATATCCTTATAATTCTCAATTAGTGTATCACATGAATTAGTCAAGGATAATATCAAACCATAGTATTTGAAGGAAAGCCCATCAGCCCACCATCGTGTACAGGCCAATCAGTCTCCAACCAACGAGTCAACTAGTATTTACTTGCTTGTTTCACACAAATATTATTATCATAATACTATAATAATAATAACGACCAGCTATTACTTAAGCACATAACCACATCCATTTTTAATGCATTGTAGTAAATAATATAATTAAACTTAATTAAGAAGATACTAAAATGACATAATGGTAAATAACAAAGAATCCTATTAGGCAAAAATACACATTTTCAGAAAATTATCAAATTACTACAAATTATGTAAATGATATTTTAAGACTTTTATTATACTACACTACTATTTTTAGACGTCAAAATAAATTTTGAGATAAACAAAAATTACTATATTTTCAAAATCACCAAGTAAAATATTTTAAATAAATACTCAAAATGCTCATAATCATGATCTCTATAATATATAAAAAGTTATGCGGTGAATGTTTTGTCAATACAAAGTTATTCATATTTTTCGGCAATGAAAACACAAATTTGAGAGAAAAAACATCAAAAACACAAAATCTTTGAAATAAAAAATAGTATATGGATTCCTTACAGTAAGATGAGCAAATCTTTCAACTGACCAGATGGATGAAAATCGCACTGCGGCCTCCAAATTTAAGTTTTCTTTCTCTCTCCCCTTATTTCTCTCTCATTTTCTTATTTCGTATCTCTATTGTCAAAGTAATGAGTAGAAAAAGGGATTTTAAAAAATCCTAGTGCTTTAAGATATTTTTGAATAAAATATTATATAACTATTTAACATAAAAATATAATTTAATCAGTTTCTTTAATATAAAATAAAAAAATCATTTTAGGACTAAAAAAATTATAGAAAAATATTCATAAAATAAATCATAATATATAAAATAATATTGGTTAAATCAGTTTGTAAAACCGATACTAGACGATCCCAAAATCTTCACTTGTACCGGTTTGTACAAATTCCTTAAGGATTTTCATCGGAGTCCAAAAATTACAAAAAAAAAAATTCATGTAAGTAAAATACTTTAGTAAAGACGGATTGTGAATTAGAGTTGTGATGACTCCAGAAAAAATTGGCAAAGTCAAAATACATGCTATTACAATAGGTGTCATCATCAACACCAATACACGCTAACTCATTGCTCATCATCACCATTAAAATTAACACATTCCATTGCATATAAGCTGATGCATGCCTTCAACCCCAACCCCAATGATAGTTTACTTTATTGCATGTTGTTAGTATTAATGTTAACACAAATAATTGCCTATAAGATCAATGCACACCATCGACACCAAATCCTATACTCGTTGACTTTTTGCTTTTCTTTGTCAGTAACATTACTACATGATATTATCTACAAAGACAATGCTTGCTTTCAACACCAATATTGGTGCTCACTAACTTTGTCGTCAATGTCGCCACCAATATTGGTGCACGCTATTGTCTAAAAAGAAGATGAATGTCGTCACACCAACTCTGTCTCCATTATAAAAATTGATATTTAAACTAAGCTTTATAATATTTAATATTATTTTCTAGAAAGAGAACTATCAAGCATATCATGAATGATCTCCTAAGGGAAATTCAGTGCTTCAACACTATTTATATAAATTTTCAACATAAAGTTTATTTTCTATTTTTTATGACTACTACGTTATATCAGTGTAGTCCCCAAATATAGGAAAGTTTATCATTGACAACATACACTAATATAATTATTCAATTTGATGAGACTCTATGGTTTTTCTCTTTTACGTTAAAATATGGGTGTCTCTAACAACTCTTTTTATTTGTGTCGAATCTTTATATAAATTCAAGACCTTAAATGCTCTCTTTGCCATCATAAATGTTTTAGAACATTACACCACAATAAAGCATAAATTCAAGACCTTAAATGCTCTCTTCTAGTACGTTTAGATAAAGAAAATCATTTTTATCTAACATCTATCCAACAAAATGCTAAGAAATCCTTAAGCAAAATCATATACCAGTGGATTAATACAAAATTTCATATTCAACATAAAATGTTTGTCTCATGGCCAATCCCAAAAGGTAATAGCAGCAATGCTACTCCCTAAGGCAATGGAATATGAGACCAGTCCAAGAAAGAGGAACTGCCGAACCATCAACCTCTAGAGATCTTTATGTGACGTTTACTTAGGAATGTACAAACATAACAGGTTTGCTCCAACAAGCTGGAGAAATTTTCACAAGTTGGGGAAAGTTAACAAATACAAAACAAAATAATCTTAGGATGTAAGGAATCCATCTCATTTGACTCGTTTCCATCATCCAAATAAAGTTAATCTTTATCCAACAAGAAGTATGGATCTATTTGCAAATAGGATCAAAAATCTCAAACAAAAATTTAAGCTGAATCATTCCATGTCAGCTTGAGTAAATCAGAGCATTAGAGTTCTTGATAGACATCAGATATTTCTAATTTCTAAAAATGAAACATTTATGTGTCATAGTCAAGTGAAATTGAATACAGATGATTTTTTATCAGCTCATTTATTTATTTTTGTAAAACTTCTCTCATTAAGATCCAATACAATACATAAATATTGATATGATAAAATTTTTGGATACAATCTCCCATTAAGCAAAAGGAAATAAGGCATCAGATTTAGAGAAGATTGCCAATGCAAATTGTCTGATTGAATTTCCAAGCAAATTTAGGAATATAAAAAAAGCATTATCAACTAAATTCCATCCAAGACAACAAACAAAAAAAAAAAAAAAAACACAGCAAGAAGATATCAATATACAGATTATTAGAGGAACAATAAAAAAAGCAAGAAGATGAACACAAAAAAAATGAAAAAACCTAATATAAATCTTACCCAACCGTTTGCTTGGTTTCAGGTATGATTCAAGAATGTCAACTCAAACTGAGGCAAAAAGGTCAAGAATGTCAACTCGGACCCGACTCACTGACTCGTTGTGGTAGTGTGGTGCGGGATTGGACTGAGAATGCGAGGCGAGTGGGCAGTGCTCCTATGGGTATGTTCTGAGCAGCAAGTATGGTGGTTGAGTGGCCGACGGCGAGTATTTTGGCCGAGCAGGCATTGGACCAGACTTGTGAACCTAGCAAGCTGACACGCAGTCCGACTGTGTCGCCGTGGTAGCTGCAAACATACCGCCTATGGACCTTGCGCGATGTGCCTGTGTTGTCGTGTCAACAACCGACTGTCGACCTACAAAGCCAACGCGGAAATTATTAAATAGAATTTGAGATTATTACTATATATAAAATATTTTAATTTTTTAAAGGACATTGATATCTCAACAATTTAGATGAATTTTTTTTTAATGAGACTAAAAGAAAGATATTGCATGTAAAGTCAAAACTAATTTAATCATAGCTGAGTTAATCACAGCCGTCCATCGGGTGAAAGGGATTTACCACAAGCTGCCCGTCCTTTAAATAAGGCATCACTCTGGCTATTTCGCTCAGTCCCGCTTCTTCTTCTTCTCTTCGCTTCTCTTCTCACCGTTCTCGCTCTTCTCTCCGTTCTCGCTCTTAAAGCTGCGGGCTGTCTCTGACGGAATAGAAATCTTACTAGGTTTTTCTTGATAAAGAAGATACTATCCTCTTCTCGCACACATTGGCCGAATCTGAAGCTATGCTACCGGACGGGTTCCCCGCCGGATTGCGAGTTTTCGTGGTCGACGAGGACTCCATCGCTCTTAGGATGCTTGAGAAAATGCTTCTCCAGTGCGGCTATGAAGGTGTGTTTTTCTTAAGCAGTTCTGGCGATTTTTCAGTGCGTCTGTAGGATTCTAGGGTTTTGTTTTTCTCATGAAAATTTTTAGGGTTTTGACAATGCCTTTAACTTTGTTCTTTTCAGGCTCTGTTTCTTCTCAGCAACGTTGTTTTGAATGGTATTATTTGAAAATTTCTGATTTCAATTTAAATTTTTTAATGGCATTTCTTAGAGAATCATGTTAAGGAATACCGATGGAAATTGTTGACCTCTTTGATTGAGTATATATTGTTATGGTGCACTGAAGAATTTTTTTTTTCCTTTCAGTTCTGTTTAGAGGTTTATGATTTACAAAAAATTTAGGATTTTGACTAAAAGTAACATTATCAAATTATTTGAAAAAAAATGATTTAGAAGATCATATCAAGGAATAAAAAAAAATCAGAATAGTTTAAAAATTAATAATTTTTTAGGGTTTTGACAACGCCTTTTCCTTTGTTCTTTTCAGGCTCTGTTTCTTCTCAGCAGCGTTGTTTTCAATGGTATTATTTGAAAATTTATGATTTCAATTCAAAATTATTTTGATGTCATTTCTTAGAGAATCATATTAAGAAATGCGGATGGAAATTGTTGACCTCTTTGATGAGTATATATTGTTATGTGCACCGAAGAAAAAAAATTGTTTTTTTTCCTTTCAGTTGTTTATGCAGCCGTTTGTGATTTACAAAATAATAAATTTTTAATTCAATTTTAGTTAAATTGAATTGAATTGACTAATTAAGATGAAAAACAAATGAAATCTCTATAATTAATTTTTCTGCTTCTATTTAGTTCTGCAATTTTTTCTTCTGATGTAACTTTTCAAGAAGCATGGATGCTAAAATAATAAATGGAACCCTGACTAATTTTTTGAAATTTAAAGGGTGGTTTTTGAACGAGATATAAATTATATGGTTTTATTTTCTGTGCAGTTGTTTATATATTTTTTTAAGAGTGTTAATCTTAAAATTTTATTTGAGATTGTTATTAGTTTTTTTTTTTTTCTGTTTGAGTAAATTGAGAAGGAAAGGAATTATAATGTAAAAGTTTTTAGTTTGTAGTGCATATTGGTAAATATTTATAAAAATTAATTATTTATTGCTTAGTTATTATATTTTTCATATGAATTATTTTATTTGTTATTATTTTACAGTCACTATAATTGATTGTCCACTTCAAGCCGTGGAGCTATTGAGAGCAAATATAGGAAATTACGACATAGTGCTCATTGATGTTAATTTGACATGCATGGATGGATTTGAATTAGTAAAGAATGTGAGCCGTGAAATAAGTTTGCCTGTAATTGGTATGTTAAAGTTTTTTAAAAAAATATTAAATTATTTTATTTATCAATTACTTTTTTTAATGTGGTTAAATTTATATACAGTGTTGTCAGCTGATTCTGAATTTAAAAATGTCATGAAAGGAATAGAATATGGTGCAATTGACTATCTTGTCAAACCAGTGCGTCTTGAAGAATTGAAACTGATTTGGAAGCATGTGGTAAAAATTTTTCTTGATGAAAAGAACATTAATGAATCAAGATCAATGTTTGTCAATAATTCATATCTACCAAAAAAATCCAAAGATCTTGTGAGGAAAAGAGATGAATATGACGATATTGCTTTAAAAGATAATTTGGCTTCACAAAAAAGAGCTAGAGTTTCTTGGACCCCAGAGCTTCATGCAAAATTTATCAATGCTATTAATCATTTGGGCATAGATAGTGAGTGTCTTTATTTAATAACTCTTTTTTTTAAAATATAATTTTCTCTTTTTATTTTCTTGATCATAAAATAAGAATTTTTTTCAGAGGCAGTTCCAATAAAAATACTTGATATCATGGACATACCAGGACTTACTAGAGAAAACGTTGCCAGCCATTTACAGGTTTGCTCATTAAACTAGCCTTAATATTTAGAAATTATATGTTTTCATTTTTTTTTCATTGTTGAATGATTTTATTTCAAATTATTTGGTTATCGATCATTAATGAAATTTTTTGTAAAGATTATTTACTCATTCATAATTTGATATAAATAAATAATTTTTTTTTTTTTTGTGTGTGATACAGAAGTACAGAAAAGGCTTGAAAAGAAATACAATTGAGTTTAATCAACAAATTTTTGATAACGCTAAACCAAGAAGAGAAAGTGAAAATCAATTTGAATCTCAACAATTCGTTTTAAACAATGATCTTAATGATAACAATAATTTTGAAGAGCTTGCAACATTATTAACACGTAAGTATTTTAAGATTTAATGTTTACTTCTTATTATTGATTTTTTTTTATTTGTGATATTGTCATAATCAATTGTTTATGACAATGAATTCATGCAGTTGAACAAAAACAACCGCAAAATAGCTCCGACTCAGGTGCACAAATAAATATGGATTTAGTTGATATTCAAAGTTATAGTTTGGAAGATCATGGGGGAAGCAATGCTTCGAATTTGGCAATCCTATCTGAGTTTGAGAATATGGATGACACGGATGAGCTTTATGTAGCACTTTGTTCGGTAAATACTTTTTCTTATGAAGTAGGTAGGTGAAATACATATACATATTTTGACATTTTTTTAACTGTTAAACTTTTCAGTTTCAATACTAAGATTGTTGCAAGGGCTCCTGAAGGTACTTCTATTTGTTGATGTACCTTTCCTTTTGTCTCAAAATGATCTTAATTTGAATTTAGTTTTAGATTTTAAAACATTTTAAGTTTATCATATTCTAATATATTATTCGTTTTTTACATTCTGAACAGAAAAACCTCGATTCCTTCCCAGCTCTAAGCTTTGTAGTTTGTTGTTCTCTGCATCTTTGTCCAGATCATGCAATTATGATCAGAATGTGGAAACTTAATGGAGTCATTTCAAAAGTTAAAGCTTGTGGAGTCAATTCGTAGTTTGTTTCTTAGTTACCAAATCAATTCTGTAATTTTGCTTCTTTCATTGCATGTTATTGTTGTTTAGAGGTTATGTAAAAATAATAATAAATTTGTGATGTACATCTCAATGTCAGTTTTTTTAATAAATAAATGAAATCATAAGTCATGCATATGCATGTTTGTTTGCATAATTATATACTGTGTTGCTGTTGTGAATGGTGACTTTTAATTCTTCCACTGTTTACTAACCTTTTTGTAGAGATAGAGAGAGAAAAAAGAGGAGTTGGCATCTGGAAAAATAAGTTATTCCTGTAGAGAATATTTATTTTCAAGAAACAGATCAACAATGTATGGCATACTTTAGGCGAGATGTAGAGTTTTTTATCATAAATATTAATAAAAACTGCAATGTATGGTCCTAATAAGATGAATGGTTTTTAAAGCAATTTCCTAGTTCAACAAATTTTTGAACTAAAAAGTTTTTAGAAAGCAGTAAGAAATTTTTGCTCTACAAAATTGCTTTAGAAAGCACTAAAAAAATTGTCACAAATGAAGCCTTGGTTTAATTCTTTCATAATTTTTTGTCCATAATCTTAAATGAAATAGATATTCTCTATACAAAATGATTTGCATAATAATCTCTATACAAAATGATAATTACATTGTTAAACTTTTGAATGTGATCTCGTTATCAAATTAAAATTTTAAAGCTACTTTTTAGTACAAAAGTTTTTTTAATTAAAAATATTTATTGAAAAAGCTCTTTTGTAAATCACTAAGAAAATCGTCCCAAATGAAATCTTAGGCTTTGTTTGGGATGGCTTTTTTACTGCTTCGTAAAGCAGCTTTTAGTATAAAAATTATATTTTTTGTACTAAAAGGTTGCTTTAAGAAGTAATGAAAAAGCCATCCCAAACGAAGTCTTAATCTTCTATTAATTCCAGCTAGCAAACAAATCTAGTTTAAGAAAATATTAATTCGCAAAGTCACCAAACTATAATTAGAAGTTTGTTATGAAAATTGCAGAGATGGCAGACAAAAAGCTCAGAGAAATGCTAGCGATATACAATTGTCTGAAGCCATTAAAAAAAACGCCTACAAAGGAGTCCTCTGTTACTTCTGAACAAACAAATGAAGTGTTTAAACAAATTAATAGAGAAAAAGAATGCTAAATTAAAACGATTTCTCAAAAGTGTGAGAAAGTCGTGGTAAATTAGAGAGAATAAAATCTCTTAATTCTTTAAAAGTTTAAGGAAGTTTAAGGATTCATTTGAGACGGCTTTCTTATTATTTTTAAAGAAGCTTTTTAGTACAATAATTAATTTTTTTTACTAAGAAGCTGCTTTAATAAGTAGTAAAAAAACCGTTTCAAACAAAATCTTAAACTAGGAAAACATTAGGTAAAGCCCCATATTTTTTGTAAATTTTGATGATTACAAATACAAACATTAAAAAAAAAACAAAAAAAAAACAAAGAAACAACAGAAGACAAAGCTTACCAAACAAACTAATCAAAGTAGAATTGTATTTGATAGGATATAATATGTGTAAAATCATATGGAAAAGTAAAATTATCAATGTTTCAAATCTCTATAAATTATGTTCCTTCCAAGTTTCCTAATTATGAAGATAAGTTGTTCCAATTCAGGGTCAACTCGAAAGCCTTTTGACTTCATTTCACCATAAAATTTATTAGCCTTCGGAATCCATCCATCATTTTTTTAATGTAATGCATGACGTTATGCCAATCCTTTAATCATTTTAATGTAATGCATGACGTTAGGAATAATATCATATTTACTCATTTTACTCAACATCTTTAGTGCACTTTCTTATTTACCCAATCTAAAAAAATTATTAAAAATTAGAAGGAAAGTGCTTTGATTTGGTGTAATACAATCATCTTTCATTTGTTCAACTAGCTTGATTAATCCCGTGAAATCCTCTATCTTGATAAATGCATGGTAAGTATCCATAGATGGACAAACACCTCCTAAAATCATCATCTACATTATCTCTTGCGCTTCATCCAGTCTATGTGCTTCACAAAGTGGAACTACCATACAACTATAAGTTTCAAAATCTGGTCGCAAACCAACCTCCATGATTTTGTTAAACATGTTATATACTTCGCACTATAAGAAATAATATGTAACTATTAGGGCACATAATATATTGGGGCATCAAACAATGGTGTCATTTAGGTGGCCGTTGGCATAGGGCTAAAGGCATCTTTATGTGCCCTAAAAACAAAACTTTCATGACATATAATTTTGATGGCATAATCTCTTTAACGACACTTATAAGGTGTCCTAATATACAAGCTTTTATAACACCTTCATATGATGAAAATTGTGAATAAAATACAACAAATATTATGTGTCATAATACGTTAACTTTCCTAACACATTTATCTGATGGAATATGTTTAATAATAAGGCACATTTATGTTATCCTAAGATATATGATTTCCCAACACCTCAATTGAATGAAGTAATTTTAATAAAATGACATTATTATGTGCCTCAACATATGTTATATCCAATATGAATTACATTCAATTATTAATTGATTATGTTGACTCATAATAATTCAATTATAACTAATTAATCTCCAATCAAATTTCTAAAAATCTTATGTACATATGAGAGCTTACATAAGATATTTTCCTTCAAATAAAAAAATTATTTCATAAATATAAAATTACAAGAATTTTCCACCTTAAATACAATAGAAATTCTACTTCAATCTTTATATAAGTAGATAATCAATCTATTACAATAAATGTCTTCACAAAAAATTACACTAAAATCCCAAAAAAAAAATGGCACTTATCATAAGGGTGATTTCTTGACACAATAACAACCAAGTCTTGGGATCTTTGTTTTCACACTTCATTTTCATCCACTACTGCTTGTATTTTGAAAAGACAATTTAGAATTTGCTTTGACATCGCGATGCACAACACCCTGCCAAAATGAGGAAAATAAACACATCTGAATTGTGATGCCAAAAGTGCAAAGCTTTATTTCATATAGCTCACCTGCTTATGCAAGCCTTCTAGTGCTCTGAACAAATAAAAGCCATACCATTGAAGCTCAAACATACCAATTTCTTTCTTCAAAATCTGAAATAAAGTATTAACATTACTATATTTATATTGTGCTGCATCATGATAACCTTTTGACCAAATGAATTATACCTCAAGTCTATCATGCTCAACATGTTCTAAAATGATGCACTATGACTCTTCATACTTAAAATAGCATTCCTACCTAATCATAAAGTTGATCCTCTGCATCACAATAAACTAACTTTTCAAGTGCTGATAGACATCTTCAAAAATTTAAATTACCCTCATTTATCAATTACCCAAATCATTCCAACATCTTCAAGTCATTATAAACATGGTGTGAAAAAGCATTTGCCATCATAATGATCTACTAGCATAAGCATTTGCAACAATATCTCTAATTTTGGTATAAGGATAAAGAAGAAGATGATGGACGTAGCAATCTAAGTATGATAATGAAATTAATGTGTTTCATTCATTCCTAGAATGGTTAAGAAAATCAATACGACATATGCGCGTTTCAAACAATATTGAGGTTAATTTGTAAGCATTTATATCTAACACAATAGAAATATGCAGAAAATAGGTGCACTTCAAATTAAGAGGAAAATAGACAAGGCATGAAAAATATTAAAACTTAATGAAAGATCTCAATTCCTTTGAGCCAAAACAAAATGTACAAGAACATACTTTTTTCATCATCCAATTAAGTGTGCATATTAAGACATAATTTAGTTCATTTTCATTATTCTATGCAATAATTATAGTTTAAAATGATACTCATGTATCACTTGAACGGTCCTCAATGCTTGAAAAGATCAAGACAAATTAAGCATGAATTATCAAATATATTCTATCTGTAATTTCTACCCATCAAAGTAGGCTAGTAAATTAGAGAAAGTCATAAACATTCATGTTTCAATTATACAATTTGTAAAGCTTATAGAGAAAACCCACATTAATTTATCTGTTACAGACCTTTTCATTAAATAATGACATAACACTAGGGCCTGAAAATAGAATGCTCCTTACATCAATAACAAATATGAATACAAAGAGTAAAACCCACAAAGTAAACAAAACAAATAATTTATTATTAAATGCCTATGCAGAAAAATCATAAGGAAATTCCTTAACATAGGGACGTTATTGTTGCCAACTAATGCAGTAGAAAATACATAAAAGAAATTATATAGCATAAAGAATCATTAGGATGTACCAAAATGTTACTTCATCTGCAGTACTAATGTTTGCTCTTCCTGCTACTGCCAGACCTATCATGGCTCCAGTCAAAAGCCTTCCCTACAAAGATAGAATGAAGCTTCAAGATTTTAGGATGAAAAAAAAAAAGAAGTAGAAAATTTTAGAATATATTTTTTAATATTAAATCAACATTACTAAGTCTGTATTCCAAATCAATATGATTGAACATCTTGTTATAAGTTAATTGTGAGTGCAATCATAACATTTTCATAAGAACAATAAAATATAACAACAAAACTCTAAAACCTATAATATGCAAAACATTTGTTCTAAACTTTTAAATTTTCATATCTTATATCATATATATGATTTGAGTTGTCCAGTTGAAGTTATTGTAAGTTGCAACAACACGAGCTACAAATCAAAATAGTAAAAATCATCATCACTCTTATTACTAAAGAATGAGATACATATTTAGGAAAAAATTTTTAGACAGAAACCTGATTTAGTAAAATGTAGAACTTTTTCGGGATTATAATGTAACAGCACAATACCATGGAACCTAAAAGGTCAATTTTTTATCTATAAGATCCCGCATCTAAAATTAGGCATTCAATAATGAGAAGTAATAGTGACAATATTTGTCATTAGGATTACATAATTACAAAATAGTAGAAGCTTATTTATGTAAGCAACTATAAGTTAAGAAACATATAGTCAGATTAAAAGGAACAGTACATCATCTTCAAATCAAAATTACTCCCAAGTAACCTGCCGCTAGATTACATCAATATTATGAAACAAGTTATATGTGCCCGTCTATCAAGTATAAATCTTTATAGGAGTAGTTCAAGTACTCAATTCTTGGGAAAACACTAGATGTATGCACTCATCTTGGTCCAAAAAGGGCAGGAGGGTATACACAAATACTTATTGGAAAGCAAAAATTATAAAAGCCTTATAACACATTATTAAGCAATTCAATCAAACATTAGAAATATATTTTTGTTTATCAGGTAAGAAACCAAGATCTTTTTTTTCCTAGCAAGTGGGCTAGCAGAAATTAAAATATGTTGCATGCATGTTAACTCTTCCTCACCAAACCCAACAAATAAATGCAAGACGCAAAAGAAAGCACCACAGGAGATTGGAGCCTATGAATCCCATTCAACAGAGAGGATAGTCAGGTCAACAGAAATAAAACCTGCTATAGCTAAGGGTAAATTGACCAAAGTGAAACTCATGAATGAGGATTCAAGATAATTCTTTTTAGAAGTTGAAAAACATTCAGAAAAGCTCTCTGTATAGTTCAAAATGAATATAAAATGCATTTCCTAATAAATAATATAAAAAATCAAAATTAGTAACAATATGTTAATAAAAATAGAGGTGCAGAACATCAATAGAAAAGCTCTTTGCTTACCAGGTTAGGGGCAGCCCAACCAAAAAGAATTGATAAGATTGTCATCACCTGTGAATCAAACAAGTAACAAGAAATATTTCTTCAAACTCCCACAAAAATTAACATGATTGAGGGATAAAAGTGAAATACGACTTATAATCAGTGCTGTCAAGCAACCTCCTAAGACAAGCCTACGGGGATGACGCATAGCCAAGATAATTTGTTATTTTATATATGCAACTAAAATCAAACAAAACAAGTAAGAATATTATGTAGATAAATACTTGAACAACTTTTAACATATTCTTTTTTAAAGACTTTGGCATTTTATCCCAATTTTTGATATCAATTGGTGCATGTTTCCCATTCCGAGCAATAGTTCCTAAAAACTCGACAAATAATGATTTATTTTGTCCAATAGGTTGACCATATTTGTTAAAATTAACAACAAGTCGTTCTCCATCATGTTGGGTAGCATGATATCCCCAAATACTACACATATAGGTTGGACCTCTTTTTCGTTTTTGCTCCACATTGCTTCTACCTTCTATGAAAAAATATCTTAAAATTAAAATCTTGTGAGTAAGATAAATGCAAATGTAAAATAAGCATAGAAAGTTTTGATAATATTTTAAATAAGTGGTAGACCTGCAACATAATTTTCAATGGTATCATGTGTTTTGGTGTGTGGTGACATTTCTTAAAAATCATTATAAAACAAAAACGTGAGTAGAGTTTAATAGAAGATAAACAATGCAATTTGTCACATATGTTGCTCATATAATCTAAGGACAAAAATAAAATGTACAATATATTAAAAAAAAATTATAAGGTTAACTAAATCAAAATAAAATGCAAACTTTAGATAAACACAAATAAGAAACACATAAAACTACAAAATGTTACATACTAATTAGATTAATATAATGATCTAATGATTTAAGTATAAGAAAACTATTTTACATTACAAAATAAATAGCTCATAAATTAATTACTCTAGTAGAATGCCATCAACATCATCTTTAGTCCACTGAACTTCATCATCAATAAAATATTGTTGAGTAGAAGTCTCACTTTGCAAGTAGTCATCAACATCCGTGTCTATGTGAATGTTATCAAAATTACTTCTTGGTGATGTTGTAACAACAATATACCATGTAGGATCAAAAGGATCTTCCACATTAAAAACTTGTTGAACTTGAGAAGCAAGCACAAAAGGTTCTTGATGTTGTTTAATTTTATTGAAATTAGTTAATATGAAGCCATCCTCATCCTCCTTCAGTCTCTTTCCGTTAGAAACACAATTGCATTCAAATAAAACAACACTTCACTCTGCTGTGTAGTCCAATTCAATTATATTTTTTAAGATCCCATATTATGTCAAATTACTTGAAAAAGGATTATTGTCTTTGATACTAGCGAAGTTTGAAGTTAAAGCTTTAACCATCAATCCATAATTTTGAGATTTTCTTCTTTCCATCAAATCTACAACATGAAATCTAAAACCATTTATAAGGTACTCTTTGTATAGAGTGACTGCATTGGACGGACCTCTAGCTAAGCGTCTCAAATCAGTACAAATAGTATCATCCTTCAATGGATCAATTGAAGCAATCTGTTAAAACAAAGTAGATGCAATTCATAAAAAAGCTCATGTAAAGTATGTTAACATCATAATACTAACCTTGTTAGCAAACCAAGAAACGAAACCCTCATTGTGCACCCTTTTAGCTTCATGTTCTCCATAGCGAGACCTTTTTTGTCTTACCATTTCTTTAACTGAAGGGTAGTGTTCACTATATATAATCATAAAATTTATTAGAATATAATAATATTATTTATATAAAAAATGAAAATATGTATTCTTCAACTAATTATTTTGTTCCTAACATATGGCTCTACTTCCTCACAATTGAAAAGGACAAATCAATGTGCTTTTATGAGTGTCTCATCATTGAAGATCTTGACCTCTCTCTTTCCAAGTATCTAACCATTTGTTACAAAGATATTAATTCCTTTCAGAACATTCTCATCCCATTCATTTCTTCCAAGTTGATTATGCATTGTTTCCACATGCTCAGCAAAATATAAAGAGCAAAATGTTAAACTTTCCTTCGCAATATAATCTTCTGTAATTGACCCCTCTAGACGACTTCTATTTCGAACATATGACTTTAACTTTCCCAAAAATCTAAAAAAAAAATTGTTTGATAAATGATATAACTTTTTTATTAAAGTTTGATATGATAAAAGAAATAATAATACATGAAATAATTACTAAACTCTCAATAGGATACATCCAATGATAATATACAGGACCTCCAATCCTTGCCTCGATGGCCAAGTGAATTGTCAAATGCACCATGATATCAAAAAAGATAGGAGGAAATATCTTTTCAAGTTGCCAAAGTGTAATTGAAATTTCTTTTTCCAATCTTAGAAGCTCAATTGGGAGAATAACTTTAGAGCACAAGCCTTGAAAAAAATGACTCAGTTGATTTAGAGGAAAGCGAACTGATTTAGGAAGGACTCATCTTAAGCATAATGGAAGCAATTGTTGCATTATTATGTGATGATCATGGCTCTTTAATCCAAGTATTTTTAGTGGTTTCAGTTGCACTGGTCTTGAAATATTAGATGCATATCCATCTAGCACTTTAATATTTTTTAAGATTTTACAAAAAAATTATTTTTCTTTTTAGTTCATAGTAAAGCGTGCAGCAGGTAAATAAGTTTGTCCAGATGAAGTACAAATAGGGTGCAATGTAGGGCATATTCTCATTTTCTCCATGTCTTTGCGTACATTCAAATGATCTTTTGTCTTTCCATCAAGATCCAATAATGAAAAGCTTATCACATACATTTTTTTCAATATGTATAACATCTAAGTTATGACGTAAAAGATTTTTTTCCCAATACGGCAACTTGAAAAATATACTAAACTTCATTCTATTTTAAGGCAAATTAGGATTAGAAGGCATTTTCTTTCCAAACTTCACATTTATACTTCTTAACATACAACAATTTTTGATCCATTAGCAAGTGGTGGTATTGTCCCATGTTTTTCACAACCATTAAAAGATCGACTATCTTTTCTATCAGGATGATCGTGATCTAAGAACCTCTGATGTTCCATATAACATCTCTTATGACTGAAATGTAACCACTATGAGCATGTATTTTCCTGACAAATAGGGCATGCAAACTTCCCTTTTGTACTATAACCTGATAAGTTACCATAACATGGAAAATCATTTATAGTCCATAATAATGTAGCTCGCATTTGAAAATTCTCCTTAGAATAAGCATCGTAAGTTTGCACACCAATTTCCCATAACTCTTTTAACTCAGCCACAAGTGGTTGTAAATAAACATCAATATCATTTCCAAGTTGACTTGGCCTAGGAATAAGCAAAGAAAGCATCATGTATTGTGATTTCATACATAGGTTAGGTGGAAAATTATATGAAATCAATACAACAGGCCAAGTACTATGAGTTTAAGTCATTATCCCAAATGAATTAAATCCATATGTTGCTAAACCCAATCATACATTTCTAGGATCTACAACAAAATTTGTATCTTGGTAGTCTAAGTACTGCCAAGCTAGAGTGTCAGCCGGATGCCTCATGAAACCATCTTTTATGCGATCTTCTTTATGCCATATCATATATGATGCAGTCTTAGATGACATGAATAATCTCTGCAACCTTGATGTTAATGGGAAGCGCCACATGACTTTTCCTGCAACCTTTTTTATTTTTTTACTTGATATATCTTTTGAATTGCTATCTTCTTTAACCCATATTGACTCATTACAAATATCACATTCATCCTTAAATTCATGAGGACCCCAATATAAAATGCAATCATTATGACATGCATCATATTTTTTATAACATAAGCCCAAATCTTGAATTATCTTCTTTGTCTCGTAATAAGACTTTGGTAGATTAATATCTTCAATTGCTTCCCTTAATAAGTCAAGCAACATAGTAAATGATTTCTGAGTCCAATTACCAAGGCATTTAAGTTGAAGCATTCTAACAAGAAAATCAAGTTTTGAAAACTTTTTACATCTGGGAAATAATTCTTGTTGTGAGTCACTTACCAACTTATAAAACTTTGTAGCATCCGCATTTGGTTTATTAATTTCTTCTCGTTCATAGCCCTTCCATGTCATCATTAACATCATCAATATTGTTGGAATGCGATCCAATGTCATTTCTAAATGTTGTTTCTTCATGAGCAGTCCAATTGTAATATCCATGTTTGAATCCTCTCCAAAGCAAATGAGCTTCAACATCATCTCTTGTCCTTCAAATGCCTTTTCCACAATCTCTACATGGTCATAGTATCATTCCACTTGAACTTGTTGAAACTCGTTCACTATGAATTAGGTTGTTAAACCTAAGCTTATGTCCCACAGGGGGGGTGAATTGGTAATTAAAAATTAATCCCTCTTTTTAATTTTTAAACTGAAAAAATAAATTTTATTGAGTTTTGTATAAATAGATTTTTCAACCATATTTTTTAAAAGTAAAAACACAAAAATAAAAAGCAGCGGAAAAATAAAGACACGAGGTGTCACGACCCAACTGGACCGGGACAGATCCCGCTCGCATCAGGCCGCGACACAACTGTTGAAAATCAAGGATCTAGTTTTGGAATTTGCTTCAGACTTTCTTTCAAATATTAAATAGACAGAAAAACACATAGCTACTATAAACATCCAAATATAGAACTCTTCATCTATCTTTTCTTTCATCAAAATAATCATATACAGATACAGTGCATGGCTACAGACAGAAAGAACATAATAGAAACAAAAAAGCCATGACTGTACAAAATACCTAATCTCAGATCAGACACAGAACTACTAGTCCAATAACTCCTTCCCTTTCCCAGAACCTGAAAAACACATAGAAAATAAGGATGAGCTAACAGCTCAGCAAGACATCACTCACCAATCAAGATCATCAGAAATTCACATCAGAAAATAGCCGTACGGAAATCATAGAAAATATACTTGATCAATCGAAATCAAACAACTGATACAGAAAACTGAAGTCATGTCGAATCGGAATTCAGAAAAGATACCATAAAGCTTTCAAGTCTTAGAGCAGATAAAATCATACGGAATAATCAGAATCGTACAGAAATCAGAAATCAGATAAAATCACATTCATATCAGATAATTCTAATCAGATAATTCATAAAACAGATCAGATAAGTCACATAACAGATTATCAAATATTAAACATCAAATTTCAGATAACATGTCACATATCAGATTTTAGATTCCCAGATCCTTACAGAATATCGACGGATTTTGGCCCCTTATGTCTCCCTTCCCTGACACTTACAGAATCTCGACGGATTCTGACCCCTTATAACTCCCTGTTGATAGCATACAAAAACTTCAATTCATTCACTATATCAATTCAGAAAATCAGAATTCGTACGAAAAATCAGCGGCATAACGGCAGTATATGGAATTTCTACAAAATTCACAGATTTAGAAATTTACCAAACTATCACAGAATATCCAAAACAACATTATAAGACTTTTATTGTACTGAAGTAATATTTTTCAACATCCTGATAATTCGTAATTCAATTAAAACGCCACAAAATTCAAAATATCACGTAGAAATCTTCCAGAAAATATTCAAAACGTGCACAATTATCATTTCAAAAACATACCAAAAGTTACACGGTAAAACCTTTGTCAGAAGAAAATAATACCAGAAATTCGCTAACGAAAACAAAATCCGAAAAAGAAAAGTCGTCAAAATCCACATTTTTGAAAATTGAGAAAGGTGGAATATGCCTTGCCTCGAGTCGATCAACTTTCCCAACTACAGCAACGGACGAAAATGAACCGGAGTCGCCCAAAAATCCTCTTTTCTTCTTTTCCCTTCATTTTTCTCTCTCCTGGGCTTTCTCTCACTTCAAAAACGATACCTTTCAGATATTTATTAAGCAGGATCGTCCCGGACGATGTCCCGATTGTCCCGGGACGATCTTCTCTGGACTCAAATCATCAAGACAAAAATTAATTCCAATTTCTTCGTCCCTGGATGATGCTTTCGGGAAAATTTCATTCCTGGACGAACCCATTTCGTACAAACGAACCATGCAGAGTTCTTCACAACCTGTACTGATCGTCCCGGACGATCCACTTCGTCCCAGACGATCCTAGAAGGAAAACAGCCTTTACACGAGGTTTATAGTAGTTCGGTCAAAACCAGACCGACATCCACTCCCTGAAGGCACCCTCTGAGTATTGAACTAATATCAATAGTGACTCTCCTTTTACACCCACAGCAAGGCGGAGAAGATTTTTACAAACACTCTTTCCACCACTACCCAGTGCGGTAGAGAACCGTCGTCCTTTTACACTATCCCTAGTGTTAGCAGAGAACCGTCATCCTTTTATACTATCCCTAGTGTTGGCAGAGAACCATTATCTTTTTACACTCTCCCAGTGTAGGCAGAGAACCCTTCGACTGTTCACACTCTCCAAGTGTGAGCAGAGAACCCTTCGGCTGTTCACACTCTCCAAGTGTCGGCAGAGAACCCTTTGGCTGTTCACACTCTCCAAGTTCGGCAGAGAACAAGATCTCCTTGATAGATTTTCTCACAAAATATCTAGAAGGAAAAAAGAAAATAGTGAAGTAATCCCAAATCCCAAGTAGAGATTCTTACCTTTGAATACCAAGTGAAACTTTCACGCTCCAGTAGTAGGAATCCTCCTTCAAACACTCTCTTACACTCTCTCCTTGACTCTTCTTTCAATAGGCATGAAGATCAGTGGACAAAAAGATATTGTGGCAGTCAAAATTGGACTTTATATGGGAGAGACAAGAAAAATCGTCCAAAAACTATAAATATTCAAGTCAATATGCATTAGATCATCCCGTACGATCGTGGATCATCCTAGACGATTTTACTTAAGTGAGTTGGAAACAAACCTAATGTATATGGGTACGAAATGACTTCGTACACACACATCGTCCATACAAACTAGGTTCGTCCGGTACGAACAGTTATTCCATAGGCCGGTTCCCAAAAACTGCAGAACGTCTCTAAAATTTCAGAGTCGGTTCACTTCATCCTGGGACGAATTATGGGTTTGTCTGGATGAAGTTTTTCCAGAGAGAAAATCATCCCGGGACGAATACACTTCGTCCTGGATGATCAGGACTTAGAAAAATTTTCTCTGACTCCTACTCGTTCCATTGCTCTTACGAGGACATAACTGACCTGATCGTCCCGTACAAACTATGTTCGTCCAGTACGATCAATACAAATTTATCAAGATCTCCTTAAGTGTATGTGTGTATTCACTCAATTACAATCACTCCCTTTCAAACTTAATTCAAAGAAAAATACAAGTTTTAAATACACAAAGTATCTCATGTTGAATTTGATTTGCAGTCTTTATAGTCCGGAGTTTGATTTTACTGAAATGTTAGTACACAAAAGAGTAAAAACAACTCTTCCAAAAAAAATGTTAGGAGATAAATATACATAGAACAATAATATTTGAAATCATGAAAACTATACAAATTGCAAGAATGTAAAATATGCAAATAGCAACTCTCTTAATAGAACTTCCATTATTGAATGCAAAATTTAGAAAGTCTTTAACTCCACTTTTAAAAACTGCATTACTCCTTGAACAATACATCCAACTTCTATCCATTTCCATATCAGAACCTTCATATAGCAAAGGAGAAATGAATATTAGAAACAATGAGAACTAGTGGATGCATATTCAAAAGGTTTTAAGTACACTCTTTGATTTGCAATTATAAATAAACAAGTGATTAAGCAATGAGTAAAAGAAATCTTCACACAAAAATAAAATCTTATATGATAACATTGGTAGTAAATTTTGGCAAATTGATTTTTGGAGTGAATTTATTTTGAGTGATATGGAAGTAAAAAAGGGAGAATATTTGAGGGGACTGTGAGTAGAAGTTGGCACTATAGGCTAAGAGGAGAAATAAGAACATTGCTCTCTTATCGCTTTTAATCCCACGCCTTTGCTTTTGGGAAAATATAGGGAGATGGTGGTCTCTATAATGTCTCAAAATAAATTCTTACCCCATTTCTCACCAAAACTTATCAACTTGTTGATGATCAATCCATTGATCACATAGTGTCTTGGGTTCTTTTAAACTTTGAGTTTCCATTACTTTTATTTTTCTTTGCATTATGCTTATTAGCATGAAATGAAGACATTCTATTTAAATATCAAGTTTTAGTCAAATGCAAATTCTCAAATTTGGTCTTTTAAACTATTATATGACCGGGGGTCCAAGGGGGCAACGCCTATTGATGGGGATTGAAGATTTATGCTCTAGATTCACACTTCTTAAAAGTCTTATAAATTTTAGGTCATAGCCAAATGGCTTTGCTCAGAATCATCTCATGCAATATGATAAATTAAAAAAATAAAGATATTGATGTCTGGGACCAATTCAGCATAAAATAGTTCAAAGATTTGTAATATTACGAAGAATTTCTTAAGGAGAAGGATGAATGACATTTTCACATAGATTAGATGGACCCAAGATGTCCAATTTGCAGGCCCTACAAAATTAAGTATATTATTCACCTTTCTTTAGTTAGTATCCATCCAATCTTTTTTTTTTCTTTTGTACATAGATTGAACGTTAAGCTTTAATATTCTACAAAGATCAAGATTCAAACTATAACATTTCCTAAGAAAACCTTGAGTGCATGATATCAAATTTTTGTTTTTGTATCCCCAAGGGTTTGTTACTACAAAAAAATCAAGTAGTTATCGAGCAATTTTCAAATTTCAAATATAAGTGTTAGCCCTAGTGACGATCATTAATAAATGTCAAGCAAATGCTCATTGGCATAGGTGATGACAAGGGACCAGGATAGAAGGGAGATGAAGGCACTGAGCAAAGGCAAAGATTGAATAACGGAAAAGGAATTTCAAAGACATCACAACACTCACAAGAAGCATCTTTCACGTATCCCCGAATTGAAATTCTGGAACACACAAATTTCAATAATAATAAATCCATCAGTATTATATAATTCTTAAGATCAATAAATGATAAATCCATTGGAATTAAATAACTCTAAGATAGAATATCATTCTCATCAAATGAAAGTAGCATGATATATAACTTCTATGCATAAAGATATATAAAACACACTTTATAAAAAAAAAGTACACTGCAATTTACGTCCTTTACTCCTAAATTGCAAACAACTCAATCAATCTTTCCCCATAGTAATTCTACCATGAAGATTATTTAAGACAACTATTGTTAAGGGGTATGATACGTCTGCCCAACTAATTAGAAAACGCCTACACTACCACCAATGCAATATGAAGTGTTGGGCTTAAAGGTTAAAACACAAATCAGAAGATTCTCAAGTGCTCAAATATCAGTTCTAACGTATAAGCCAGGACCACATATTTGGATCTTCGGAGGCATACACTTTACACCACATGGTAATCAAGATTGGCCTCAGGTTGGCTATTGGGGCTAGCTGTCACGACCCGACCCGACGGGGACGGATCCCGCCCGAGCCGGATCGCGACGAGAGACCTTCATATCCAGGATCTGGCTTTGGATTAGGTTACTGAACTGATCTTCCTAATACTTAACTCAACAGACACACACAGAACAACAGAGCTACTAAAATCATCAAATGCAGCGGAACAAAACATCTATCTTTTCATTTCCTCAAAAATAATCATCTACAGAACAGTACATGGCTTTCAACAGAAAGAAAGACAGAACAGGAAAGCCATGACTGTACAAAAATCAAAAAGTACAAAAGTACCTATACTGATCAGACTCTGAAATCTAGTCCTGGACTTCTTTGCCCTTCCCAGAACCTGAAAACCACCAGAAAGCAAGGGTGAGCTCAACAGCTCAGCAAAGCAACAAACCACCAATCTAAATTTTCAGAAACCAAAACCAAACTCATCAGACAGAAATCAGATCAGAAATCGGAACAGAATCGGAAATCAGAACTTATACGGACAGATATCAAAGTAGAAACAGAATCATACAGATCATATCAGAACAGAACAAATCAACAGAGTCAGAATCAGAAATCAGATTCGTACGGATCATATCATATCATAATCACAATTTCGTACAGAATAGAACATATACATATAGCTAAATGCCCTGACACTGACGGAATCTCTACGGATTCCGGCCCCTTATACCTCCCTTCCCAGACACTGACTGAATCTCATAGGATCCAGGCCCCTTATGTCTCCCTTTGTGCTCACGGCACCAAAACAGATGTGCTTATAGCACCAGAACAAAATTCATCGGATCCGGAACAAAACAGATATCAGATTTCAGATTTGAGCTCATTTCAGATTTCCCGTTTCACTAACTGAATCTCATAGGATTCAGGCCCCTTATAACTCCTTTTTTATAGCTTATACACATAGCATTTCAATTCAGAAGAAATCCGGACAATTCAGAAATTACCCAAAAATCGGGCAGCACAACGGCAGTATACAGAATTTACACAAAAATTCCTGCAAAGAAAATTTACCGAATTCGTACAGAACATAGATAATCATATTCCAGAACATTTATTCTACTGCACAGATAATTTCCAATTTCATAGAAAATTGTAGTCTACGAAAAACATCACCGAATCAAAAATACCCGGACAAAAATCTTCAAAATATAGTCAAAACGTGCACACCCGGCACGGCAACGATATACAGAAACTTACGCGGTAAAAACTGAACCAATCAAAAGATACGGACGAAAAACCGTAACGAAAACGAAATCCGGACAGAAAAATACCGCCAACCGCGACGGAACTGAAAATTTAGAAAGACGGAATGTGCCTTACCTCGTGCACAGCAAATTCTTCAACAGTCACTTCGATCGAAAACGGCTCCGCGTCTCCCCGAAATCAACTTTTCCAAAAGCTTCTTTTTCTCTCTCCTCAGAGCTGAAATCAGATATTTTTATTTTTTTTTTCTCTCTCTTCAAATCGTCTGATTTCCCTTAAATCATACACATATCGGCCTGGCCGATCGTCCCGATCGTCCTGGACGATCAGACCAAACCAACATCGCCTGGCCGATACTCCAGGGCGATGATCAGGCCGATCCTTATGAACAGTGTCAATCGGCCTGGCCGATATCCCCGATCGGCCTGGACGATACCTACAGAAAATCACCTGGAGCAAAACTGGGCAAAAATCTGGAGCTGATTTACAACAGATCGTCCCAGGACGATTCAAAATCGGCCTGGACGATCCTGGAGCAGATTGTGATATTACAATCTCCCCAACTCAGAAAAATGTCGTCCTCGACATTATCCAATCCAAACTCAGTCAAAACAAGTACGGGTACGACCGTCTCATATCAGACTCCTTTTCCCACGTTGCTTAATGTGCAGTCCGGTGCTTCCACTGGACTTTAACCATCGGAATCTCTTTATTTCTTAACTTTCGGACGTCGTACGCCAAAATAAGCTCTGGCTCTTCCTTGTACGCCAGATTCTCCTGAATCTCAACCTCATCAGCTGACAACTTCTTCCCAGAGTCGGATACCCACTTCCTCAGAGTGGATACATGAAACACATTATGCACATCAGGCATAGAATCAGAAAGCAATAGGCGATAAGCAGCTTTTCCAATTCTTTCCAAAACTTCAAACGGTCCAACATACCTTGGACTAAGCTTGCTTACCTGACCAAATCTGCTCACACCCTTCATCGGACTGACTTTGACATACACAAAGTCACCGACTTGAAACTCAACAAATCTGTGCTTCTGATTATAATACTTCTGCTGACGGTCTTGAGCGGCTTTCAATCTTTCTCTTATCAAAGATCTTCTGAGCAGTTTCATCAGCAAAAGTGGCACCCAAAGCCTGTCTATCTCCGACCTCCGTCAGAGTCAAAGGAGTACGGCACTTCCTGCCATACAGAGCCTCGTACGGTGCCATACCGATACTGGACTGAAAACTGTTGTTATAGGCAAACTCAATCAGCGGAATATGATCTTCCCAGCTTCCGCTAAAGTCCAGAACACAAAGTCTCAACAGGTCTTCCAATACCTGAATAGTCCTCTCAGACTGTCCATCGGTCTGAGGATGAAAGGCTGTACTGAAATGCAGTTTCGTACCCAAGCCTTGCTGAATGCCTTTCCAAAGTCTGGAAGTAAAACGTCCATCTCGATCAGATACAATCACGCGAGGCACACCGTGCAATCTGACTATCTCCTTCACATAAATCTGTGCCAAGCGTTCAACTGAATCCGTCTGTCTGATCGGAAGAAAATGGGCTGACTTTGTCAATCGATCCACAACTACCCAAATGGCATCATGTCCTTGTCGTGATCGAGGAAAACCCATCGCAAAATCCATTGTTACCTCCTCCCACTTCCACTCAGGGATAGGCAACGACTGCAACAATCCACCTGGTCGCTGATGCTCTGCCTTCACCAACTGACAGGCTTCGCATCTCGACACAAACTCTGCTACATCTTTCTTCATCCCAGGCCACCAGAACAAAAGCTTCATATCAGCGTACATCTTACCACTGCCTGGATGAACAGTGTAGCCAGAATGATGAGATTCATACAGAATCTCCCGCCTCAAATCTCCAAACACAGGTACCCATAACCTATTCTTACAGAAAATAGCACCAGAATCAGAAGTTCGAAGTTCAGGAGTCTTACCAGATCCAATCTGAGCTTTCAACTTCGAATAATCAGAATCTGACTTCTGGGCTTCTTGAATCCGTGCTTCTAAAGAAGACTGAATACTCATCTGAGCCAATTCCAAATCACTGGAGGAAATCACTTCCAACTGCAATCTCTCCAAATCACGGATCAGAAAGTCATCACAGGTAAGCTGAATACCTGATAATCCAGAAGATTTCCTGCTCAAAGCATCTGCTACCACATTCGCCTTTCCAGGCTGATACTGAATAGTCAGGTCATAGTCCTTGATCAACTCGAGCCACCGTCTCTGCCTCAAATTCAGATCCTTCTGAGTAAAAATGTACTTCAGGCTCTTATGATCAGTAAAGATCTCACATGTGACGCCATACAGGTAATGACGCCAAATCTTCAAAGCAAAAACAACTGCAGCTAACTCCAAATCATGTGTCGGGTAATTCTTCTCATGTGGTTTCAACTGTCTCGAAGCATAAGCAATTACCTGACCATGCTGCATCAGGACACATCCCAGTCCTTTCAGTGAAGCGTCACTGAACACCTGAAAACCCTCCGTACCTGACGGAAGTGCTAACACTGGAGCTGAAGTCAAACAATCCTTCAGTCTCTGAAAACTAGCTTCACACTCCGGTGTCCAAACAAAAGGAACCGACTTCTGAGTCAGTCTCGTCAGAGGAGTCGAAATCTGTGAAAATCCTTTCACAAATTTCCTATAATATCCGGCCATGCCTAAGAAACTACGTACCTCAAATACCGTAGTCGGCCTTGGCCAATCAGCAACCGCCTGAATCTTCTGGGGATCTACAGAAATACCTTCTCCGCTAATCACATGCCCCAGAAAAGAAATACTCTTCAGCCAGAATTCACACTTGGAGAACTTGGCATATAGCTGATGCCTCCTCAAAGTCTCCAACACAATCCTCAAATGTCTAGCATGATCATCCTCAGAAGCAGAATATACCAGAATATCGTCGATGAAGACGATCACAAACTGATCCAAAAACTCCCTGAATACTCGGTTCATCAAATCCATGAAAATAGCGGGCGCGTTGGTTACCCCAAAAGGCATAACCAAAAACTCGTAGTGCCCGTACCGAGTACTAAAAGCAGTCTTCACTACATCAGCTTCCTTCACCTTCACCTGATAATATCCGGATCGCAAGTCAATCTTCGAAAATACCGAAGATCCGGAAAGTTGATCAAACAAGTCATCTATCCGAGGCAAAGGATACTTGTTCTTGATCGTGACCTTGTTCAAATCTCTGTAATCAATACACATACGGAGTGTACCGTCCTTCTTCTTCACAAATAGAACAGGTGCTCCCCAAGGTGAAACGCTAGGACGTACAAAACCTCGGTCAACCAACTCCTGAAGCTGAACTTTCAACTCTGAAAGTTCTTTCGGTGCCATCCTGTACGGAGCTTTCGATATCGGAGCGGTACCCGGAAAAACATCGATAGAGAACTCTACATCTCTATCCGGAGGTAAACCAACCAACTCCTCAGGAAAAACATCGGCAAACTCCCGTACCACTGGGATCTCAGAAACAGAACCAACCTCCAGGTTCAGATCCCGCACCGAAGCTAAAAATACTGGGCATCCCTTCTTCCACATCCTGCTCACCTCCAACGCAGAAATCAGACTGGAGAGAACACCTCGTAATTCCTGAAATACAATTCTCTCTCCAGCCACAAGCAAACTCACTTGCTTATTCAGACAGTCTATCTGAGCCTCATACTGACTCAGCCAATCCATACCCAGAATCACATCATACGAAGAAATCGGCAATCGAATCAAACTCGATTTCCACTTCTTGCCAGAAATCTCGATCTCACACAAACAAAACTGTCGAGCAATCAATGGATTCCCAGCCGGTAAAATCACAGACAAAGAAACCGGTAAAACCATCGAATCCAAATGTAAAATCTCAAAACAGTGCTCGGACAGAAAAGAATGACTCGCTCCAGAGTCAAATAAAACACGACAGGGCTGATCAGAAATGTAAACCGTACCTGTCACAACATCCGGAGCATCACGAGCCTCCTGCTGACTCAAGCTGTAAACTCGGGGCTGAACTGGAACAGGAGCTGAAGCAACAGAACTACTCTGCTCCCTCTGAACAGTAGGTGGTCTCCGTGGTGCAGAACTAGAACCACCACCTCTACCAGTAAATCCCTCAGGACGTGGAGGAACAGTCCTCGGTCTTCCTGCTGCTGAACCAACAGGTCTGACGAAGCCCTCAGATCGCTGCTCAAATCCCATCTGTGGACATTCTGCAATCCTATGTCCCGGCTGACCACATCTGAAACAAAGACCAGCTATCCTGTAGCATTGGCCATGGTGTCGCCGTCCACAACTCTGGCACACAGGTGCCATACTGACAGATCCAGAACTAGTCGTACTGGTAGCAGTACCAGACGATCCTCCGCTCCTCTTGGAATCTCCAGATCCAGAACCAGAAACAAACCTCCTCTTCCCAGAGGAACCACTGCCAGATGTCTCACCTCCAAATCTCTTCCTACTCGCAGTCCACCGCTGCTGAGTAGCCGTCATGTCATTCTCAATCAGACGAGCTCGCTCCACAAGCTCAGAGAAATCAGTGATCCTGAATGGTATCAAAGGCTGCCTCAAAGTGTCTCGTAAGCCTCTCAGAAACCTGTAGCACCTCTCAGTAGAAGTGCTAACTAGCTGCGGAGCGTATCTGGCTAATGCAGTAAACTCAGCCTCGTACTGCATCACCGTCTTGCTCCCCTGAACCAGCCTCAGAAAACTCTCCTGCATCTGCTGTCGTGCAGAAGGGGGAACAAACCAGTCTCTAAACACTTTAGTGAACTCTTCCCAAGTGATCAAAGAGTTCAGTCTACCCTGAAATCTGGCTGCCTGCTGGCCGTCCCACCAGTGCTCAGCCTCACCGTCCAACAGAAAAACAGCTAACGGAACCTTCCTGTCTGCAGGACACTGCATCCCGTCAAAAGTCTTTTCCAATCTCCTCAGCCACTCCTCGGCTGCTCTGGGCTCAACAGCGCCCTCAAACCTCGGAGGCTTCAACCTCAAAAATAACTGCAGGTGTCGATCAATGTCCTCAGATCTAACAGTAGAAGCTCTGCTCTGAGTCTCGCTCATCATCTGAGCAACAAGTGACGCAAACTGAGACAGCGTATCAGCACCGACCACTGGGGCTGTACTCCCCACTGGTGCTGCCTGATCGGCACTCTGACCGTCTGTCATGTCTGGGTCTGGCTGATCCATACAGAAAAATCCAGAAAATCCGGAAAACTATCACAAAAACAACACAATAAAAAGCCAAACGACCCAAAACTACCTTCCAGACAGACTCACTGATCACTTCCTAGAGCTCTGTTTCACAATTCAACCTGTTTCCAAAACCAGAGCTCTGATACCACAAAAGCTTGTCACGACCCGACCCGATGGGACGGATCCCGCCCGAGCCGGATCGCGACGAGAGACCTTCATATCCAGGATCTGGCTTTGGATTAGGTTACTGAACTGATCTTCCTAATACTTAACTCAACAGACACACACAGAACAACAGAGCTACTAAAATTATCAAATGCAGCGGAACAAAACATCTATCTTTTCATTTCCTCAAAAATAATCATCTACAGAACAGTACATGGCTTTCAACAGAAAGAAAGACAGAACAGGAAAGCCATGACTGTACAAAAATCAAAAAGTACAAAAGTACCTATACTGATTAGACTCTGAAATCTAGTCCTGGACTTCCTTGCCCTTCCCAGAACCTGAAAACCACCAGAAAGCAAGGGTGAGCTCAACAGCTCAGCAAAGCAACAAACCACCAATCTAAATTTTCAGAAACCAAAACCAAACTCATCAGACAGAAATCAGATCAGAAATCGGAACAGAATCGGAAATCAGAACTTATACGGACAGATATCAAAGTAGAAACAGAATCATACAGATCATATCAGAACAGAACAAATCAACAGAGTCAGAATCAGAAATCAGATTCGTACGGATCATATCATATCATAATCACAATTTCGTACAGAATAGAACAGATACATATAGCTAAATGCCCTGACACTGACGGAATCTCTACGGATTCCGGCCCCTTATACCTCCCTTCCCAGACACTGACTGAATCTCATAGGATCCAGGCCCCTTATGTCTCCCTTTGTGCTCACGGCACCAAAACAGATGTGCTTATAGCACCAGAACATAATTCATCGGATCCGGAACAAAACAGATATCAGATTTCAGATTTGAGCTCATTTCAGATTTCCCGTTTCACTAACTGAATCTCATAGGATTCAGGCCCCTTATAACTCCCTTTTTATAGCTTATACACATAGCATTTCAATTCAGAAGAAATCCGGACAATTCAGAAATTATCCAAAAATCGGGCAGCACAACGGCAGTATACAGAATTTACACAAAAATTCCTGCAAAGAAAATTTACCGAATTCGTACAGAACATAGATAATCATATTCCAGAACATTTATTCTACTGCACAGATAATTTCCAATTTCATAGAAAATTGTAGTCTACGAAAAACATCGCCGAATCAAAAATACCCGGACAAAAATCTTCAAAATATAGTCAAAACGTGCACACCCGGCACGGCAACGATATACAGAAACTTACGCGGTAAAAACTGAACCAATCAAAAGATACGGACGAAAAACCGTAACGAAAACGAAATCCGGACAGAAAAATACCGCCAACCGCGACGGAACTGAAAATTTAGAAAGACGGAATGTGCCTTACCTCGTGCACAGCAAATTCTTCAACAGTCACTTCGATCGAAAACGGCTCCGCGTCTCCCCGAAATCAACTTTTCCAAAAGCTTCTTTTTCTCTCTCCTCAGAGCTGAAACCAGATATTTTTATTATTTTTTTTTCTCTCTCTTCAAATCGTCTGATTTCCCTTAAATCATACACATATCGGCCTGGCCGATCGTCCCGATCGTCCTGGACGATCAGACCAAACCAACATCGCCTGGCCGATACTCCAGGGCGATGATCAGGCCGATCCTTATGAACAGTGTCAATCGGCCTGGCCGATATCCCCGATCGGCCTGGACGATACCTACAGAAAATCACCTGGAGCAAAACTGGGCAAAAATCTGGAGCTGATTTACAACAGATCGTCCCAGGACGATTCAAAATCGGCCTGGACGATCCTGGAGCAGATTGTGATATTACACTAGCCTTGTCAACCTTGTTTCACTATGCATTCCTCTTGAAGTGCCTGATAAGGTTTTAAATCTTAATTTCATAATCCCATTTGTCTTCTAAATAAATACTATTGATTACTCATTTACCCTTAATCTTTTCGGATGAATCATGTTTTCTACTTTTTACTTGGAGTACCTTTTGCATTCAAGGTGGTTAAAAACTTGGAATTACCCAAAAATTGAGAAGAACAAGAAATAATTTGAAATCAACACAAATCATCATCTATCATACATAGAACTCATCCTCTCACAAGTAAAAGTCAATGCACTTAAAACATGACTAAAGGCCTATTGGGGTTAGCCTTATCAATCTTGTTTCACCATAAATTTCTTTTGAAGTCCTGATAAGGTTTTAACTCTTAATTTCTGAATCCCATTTGGCTTCTAACCAAATACTATTGATTACTCCTTTACCCTTAATCATTTTGGATGAATCATGTTTCTGCTTTTTAATTGGATTTCCTTTTGCATTCTAGATGGTTAAAAAGTTGGAATTACCCAAAAAACTGAGAAGAACAAGAAACAATTTGAAATGTACAAATCAACACAAATCATCATCTATCATACATAGAACTCATCCTCTCATAAATAAATGTCAATGCACTTAAAACAAGACTAAAGGCCTAGCTAGCCAAAGGAGCCAACCAACCAAGCATAAGCTCATCAATAAAAAATAAGATAATGAACTTTAAATATTGTAATTAAAATTGCTAGGGGGTTGGAGAGTTGATAGATTGTCTTATAAATTGCTACTTGTTTGGTAGAAATTATCATAGATATCATGTTGTGCAACTTGGTCTTCCAAAGTTCTTTCCCGCCTTTCATTCTAGAAATTTGAAAGCTACTTAAGTAATTATGAAGAAATTTTTCTTCAGTGCTTAAAATTGCAGTGATGCAGGATGAGGACAATCCGTATGATCATCAATGATGGTAATGTAGGCACTTTTTTAAACACAAGTGAACAATGGAGTAAGTATACGAGGGAGAATAAGGCAACATACATGCACAAAGAGCACTGATAGTAAAGCATTTAGAATGATTCCCATTGGTAACTTACATACACAAAGATCAATAATAGGAAAGCATTTAGCATGATTCTCATTGCTGTAGTTACTAATTAAGAAGGCAGGATTAAGAGGCAACAGGGGAAGAATTAAGAGATGTAGAGAAGGTGCTAGGATATGTGAACTGTAGTGTCACCTTGCCGGAAATTAGTTTGCAGATGGAGTATAGGGTAAGATAGAATGAAGAAATTTCATAATCTGCATCCGTATATGGGATCAAATAGCTTTTAACAGGTAAAACCAATTAACTCTACCTCTACCTGGAGTCCAATTTAGTTGGTGGGGGTTGAAATGAATTGGAAAGAGATTGTTCCATTTCTAAGCTACACAGGCGACTCCATCTTATTAGCATGGTTCAAGATTTATATAAGCACTTTGAGGATTACGTCAAGAAAAATTCCTAGTAAATAGAATAAGCACAATTTATCCAACAAAGCAAAAAAAACAAAGTCATAGAGGACCAACAACATACCACTTCTATTTTCCCCTTATAAGAAACTAATGTTTTCTTACCATCTTTCTGTTCTTCCTACTAAAAATATGTAAAATGAAAAATGATTTGTAGTTGTTATCCCTACAGAAAATGTCAAAAGATCTAGGAGACCGTCTCACATATTCCGACTCTCCTTTAACTCAAAACTGGGGTCACCAACCTAATATTATTATAACCAATACAAAAATTTGCCTCTAATATTTCCTGATATCACAATCATCTCTTACCAAACAACTGAGAACATCTAAAAAATCATTTGAAATTTCTAATACAACATAAATTATCTATCATACATATAACTCATTAACAAGTTGAGGTCAAATCACTTAAAACTAGACTGAACGTATGCCATATAGAGTCTACCAATCAAACACAAGTTCATCACTAAGAAAATAGAAATGGGAACTGTAAATGTTGTAAATGAAATTGCTAAGGGCTTGGGCAGTTGGTAGATGCTGTTCTTAGAAATTGATGCTTATTTGGTTGAAATTATCAAAAAGACCCCATGGTGTACAACTCTGTCTTCCAAATCTCACATTCTGTTCTAGATAGATCAAACATATTGAGGAAAAATGTCTATGGTGATTCAAATTGCAGTGATGCAAGATGAGGGCGGTCAGTATGATCAAGTGATAATAATGAGGAAAGATAGGAGGAAGAATAAGGCAACAAGCAAAGAAAATCACGGATGTAAAAAATATTGAGAATGATTCCCATTAGAGAAGTTAATTAATTTAAATGCAAAATTAAAAGCCAATAGGGGAACAATCAAAGGAGATGAAAACAAAGGGATGCGATAGGCAGACTGCAGCGAAGTGTCATCTTGGCAGAAATTAGTTTCTAGATGAAATCAACAAATTCCACCATCAGCACTCGCAGATGGGATCAGCAAGCATTTCAAGAGTCAAAATTTATTCATTTTAGTTCCACTCAGAGTCCAATTCAAAGGAGGGAGATTGAAATTAATGGCCAAGAGAATAATTTCAATTTTGAACTAATCAGAACACTCCAGTTTAGTAAAAAATTTATTAACATTTTCAAGAATTTATTTTATTTAAAATTGCTGGTAAATACAATCAGCAGAACTTATCCAGCAAACTGAAAAAAAAAAAATCATGAAGGAGAAACTAGCAGTGACAAATTACTTAACATCATTTAATTCTTCCTACAAAAACTACCTAAAATGAAAAGAGATCAACAGCTGTTATCCCTACTGAAATGTCAAAATAACTAGGAGTATCTCACATAAGCTAATTTTTCATCATCCAGGCTCCTTTAACACCATCATTGATCCAATACTAATGCAATGCTTACAAGATTTTGCTTTCTGATATTCGAAGATATTACAACCATCTCAAGTGGCAATTCAATTTATATGATTCAGGTTAAACAACATCGCATCCATAATGTCAATAATAATGGTTCTTCACTGACTTCTGAACATAACTAATAGATTTTGGCATCAGTCAGTCCCTTTGCTAATCATATGTAAACATGAATAGTATCATTCTTGTCAATTGCAGCCGAAGATGAATTCAGTTTAAGAATTAGTTGAGTTTGGCATTCCAGCACTTAATTCTAGTAAATTGGACTGTATATTAATTCAAACATAAATATTATTGCATAAGCATCTGTAGTTTGATCTTGAATTTTAAAATGAAAATTATATAAGATGTTTTTGAGTGATTATTTGCTGTATTATTTAAGGAGTTAAATGACCTAAACATTTATCTATCATCTTCATTTAAAAATTCAATATTTTACTTAGCACGGAACAAGCAAAATATAATGCTTCAAGTTCAAAAAACTCAAGAAGATTAATCAAAACATTAAGCTCATTCATCATGACTCAAGCTTCCATAAATCATCTATCCCTTATCGTAATAATTTAGGGTCAGAGCCTTCTTCTCCATTCATTCCTTCTAAGAGCAACATGAGCTATTGAAATTCTACTTACGGTCATTCACTGGAATATTATCACCAAAATAATTTAAACAAAAAAAATGATAAAGCATAACAGAGACACAGTTAAGCCATAAAAATATGAATGCATTTATAAAACAAAGCAAAATAGCAATAATCATTGATATTAAATATCTATGTATGTTAACATACAATATCAAAATGAACTAATACACAAAGGCTCGAGATGCCCATATAAAGAGTTCATTTGGCAAATTTTAACAGATCTAAGTTCTTGGACAATAATTGGTCTTTGTCAATTGTTGTTCCAAATATCAAACACCACACTCATCACACTTCATGCAGTTATGAATTATTATGACATACAAAAAACAAAAGCAGTCATAAAAATAAAGTTGAGTATTATGATTTCAAGCAATTGATAAAAGAAATAAAAGGTAATACCCATCGCATAGGGCTCCCACCATTCCTAGGTATGTGAGGGTTGATGCATGCAGCTTTATCTTAACACTTGCAAAGGAATTTTGCTCCACTTGGAACCTCTAGTTTACACTAGAGAAAACATAATCATTGTTCCATCCCTGTCTGCTAAGTAATAGAAGAAATACTAACATATGAACTTACTTATAGAACTCAGACACAATAAATTTTCCTAAAAAAAAAAAAGATTGACAAATCAATTTTAAGAAACTATGTCATTTTCCATATTGACACATAAGGACATTCCTGACAATTTTCACAGCCAAAACAAACACATTTTTTATCTAAACAGGTAAGAAACAATTCATAATATGGATGCTAATTACCACACAATTAGACATGAAGAATAGAACATAATTTTTCTTTATTCAGTCCATCTTTATAATTAAGACATTGAATTCTAATTTATGAGCACAATCTAGTAAGATATTGTTAATGAGTTGGCTCACAAGAAAACAAGCTATGTGGAAATTGGCTCAAGCCTGGCCCATCGCATTCACTCACAGTTAGCCACTATGGTTTATCCAAACATATAATCAAACCAATTTTTAAATTGGTTGCATTGCTAACATTGGCTGTCCTTAGGGTTATAAATGTGTCAAAGCGAGCTAGATCAACCCTGGCGTAATTAAGCTTGAGCTTGACCCTCAAGTAATTAAGCAAAAACTCATGCCCAAATCAATGAATTTGAGTGAGTTCAAGCAGGCACACTAGCCAGTTAATTTTCATGTGAAGTAGAAAAGATAAAAGTGGATTATAGGATTTGCCATGATGGAAATGTGGAAAGAATGAGAGTATGGTAATTAAAACATCAGAAAAAAAAAACTTAATACAATCAAGTGAACTAAAGCAAACAATAAAATCAGTTTGTTGCAGGGAATCTTTCCAATATAAACAAGGGAATCAATAAATCAAATAAGAAAATGCAAACAAATTAAAACCAGACCAATGTCATGAAGAACTTCAAGATCATCGACATCAATGGCGTTCTATATGCTGATTGTTCAGAAATAGAAAATGAAAAGAAGAATGAAGAAATTTTTATTCAACCATAGGCACCAGGCATGCGAATTTCAAAAAAGGATTAAGGCTAACAATTGAAAGCCACGAGAAGATTTACTTGCAACGGTCGCTATTGTCGATGTACCGGCAGCATCAGCAAGAACGAGGCAGCGATCAGCAAGAACATGGCAGCGATCGGCGAGAACTAAGAAGGGTAGATGGAAAGAACGCACATCGGATGAAGAGAACCCACGCCAAATGAAGAGAACCCACGCCGGATGAAAAAGGCGAATAAATTTGAATATGACCTAGGCGAAAGAACAAGAAGCAACACCACGAAAACTTCTTGTTTTACCGCCAAATAATTTTGTTTGTGTCAAATTAATACATTCCCTAATAAATATGCACAAATTAGAATATGTCCTAATAAATATTTTTAAAGGCATTTAAATAAAAATGTCTTAATATATGTGACGTTAAAAGTTAATTTTTTTGTAGTGTTCTATCATGCAATTTTCTCTTGTCAAGACATAAATCAGATAATTGCAAACCTTAAGGTTTGGAATTCAACCCCTTTTTCTCATCTCATCATAAAACCTTAGAGAATCAAAGAGATTTCAATGTTTTGCCAAGTAACCAATCATATGAGTGTAGGAAGTACTATCTGGTATGATGCAATATTTTGCCATTTCTCTCCAAACTCTTTTTACTTCAATCAAATCGAGAAGAATATTACACCAACCATCTAAAATAATGTTGAATCCAGTTTCAAGAAGAAAGTATTTTTGTTTCAAAAGAAGAAGCTCTTTTGCTTCCTCTACATTCTTTTTTTTGCAAAGAACATGAAGAAGAGCATAAATACATCCCAATTTGCTTTTACATTGAATTTCTCCAAAGCATGGAATGTTTTAATTGATTTCCCAATCTCATTTGCAAATGCACACCTAATTTTCAAAGAAGAAGTGTAATCTTAGTAGATATGAGTAAAATGTTCAATTTATAGTGTATTTTTGTGGAAGTTATAGCATTGGCAAATTTTACATGCTTTATATTAGGCATAGAAATTTGCATTCAACATTTCTCACCACAAACTCCCTTTTGGTAGAACTGTATTATCAAAAGATTTATAATGATCCTCAAATGGTGAATGATAGAGATTTCAAATTTATATATTTCACTTAAAATTTTCAAGACAAACATCAATATTAAATATTAAGTTTTAACAATATGTCATAAAATAAGTGAATTCACTCTCCCCTTTTTTTAAAAAAAAAATCTAAGTGTAAAAAGCTTTAATATAAAATTATTTAAAACTATTAAAAGCAATAATAGAACATGAATTTTTTCCATGAAAAATTTCTAATAGCATTCGAATTTTATGCATATAAGGAGAGCAACTCGATAGATTCGACACCGGGCAGCGATCTGCTTTATGGTGTTCAAATATAGGTTACACAATATGATAATGGAAATAAGATCATCATATTTTTTTATTTTTTTTTAAGAAAGTAATGAAATGCTTTATTAAGAAAAAGACAGAAATGGAGATTACAATCTAATACCATCCGATTCCTTCATTAACAATTTAATGAAGGTAGCAGGGATATTGCTATTCACCACATCTTCCCAAATAAAAGAGCTAAAACAAGCATAGTTAGCACAGAGATCAGCTAACTTATTGCTACCTCTATTCACAAAATTAAAAATAACTAAATTGAAATCTTTAATAAAAGAGAAATCTATGAGTTCGTTACCTCCTTCTTCCACCATTTTCTTGATAAAATTGATAACATTCTTGTTATCACCTTCAATAACCAATCCTTTATAGTTCTTCATCCAATCTCTGATTACCCTCTTCAGCGATAGGATAGACTGAAGTTCCATGGTACCTGAATCCCAGTGCAAAAAATCTTTACCAAAGGCCAGCAAAAGCCTCCCAAGATGATCTCTAAAAACTCCTCCTACTCCAGCCTTATAGGAGTTATGAACTGCTGCATCAATGTTGACTTTGATCCAATCAGACGGAGGAGGATACCAAATGTTGAGAAACCTAGATGGTTGAATAGTACCCTCGTTGCCTGAGAATTTACATCTTGACTTCCTGTACCCAGTGGTAAAGCAGACCCATTAGAAGCTATGAACATTGGACTGAAAATTTTCTTCTCATGCAATAACAAATTCCTGGATTTCCAGAAATGATAAATGGTATTATAGTAAAGGCTTATCATCAAAGGGCTTTGAACCTCAAGCCATTTAAAGCATTCTTCCACTAAATGGAATTTAGGAATTCCAAACCCCCACTTGTTTAAAACTTCCACAGCCTCTAGCAATTTATTACATCCAAAAATTATGTGCTCATTGTCTTCTACTATTTCACATCCTCTAGGACATAAGTCGAAGCCTTGAAGCCTTCTATAACACAGAAATTTGTTTGTAGGAATAGCTTCGTTTAGTAATCTCCACCAGAAAATATAAACTCTAGGAATAAGTTTGGATTTCTCAAACCACCTCCAAACTTTTACGTCTGAGTAGACAGGTTCAATTGCTGCAGTTGCTAATGCTGTTAAGGATTTTCCAGAGAATCTATGAATGAGTTTAAAACGGTCTTCTTCCTTTTTATGAATCTGTATAGAAGTTATCAGCTTCAATAAATCTTTACCAAAGAATTCCTGTAACTCTTGAACGTTCCATACTCCATTGCTTATGAATCTCTCCACCAATTGATCATCTTCCAACTTAGGATTGATAAAGGTTGGCCAAAACATCAAACTCTTATCAAAGATCCATGTATCTTTAAATACATTGACTGAACTTCCATTGACAATACTCCATATGACTATTGGCTTTAAAAAACTCCCTCCATTGCAAATTAATTTCTATGATACCAATCCGTTTCTCCTTGCTAAATTTTCAAACGGAATTGGACCATATTTGGGGAATAAAACTTTATGCATAAGAGACTCTTTCTCTTGACAATACCTCTATGCTAGCTTGGCCCTTAAAGGCCCTGTCTTCTTCAAACAAGAGTTGATACCAAGGCCTCCCAAACTCTTTGGTTTACATAATAAGTCCCAGTTAGTATAACGAAGTCCATTACTTCCATCCCCTTTGCTCCAAATGAATTTTCTGCATGCCTTTTCAACTTCGAACCGAATTTGTTTAGGGGCCAATGACAAAGTAGTGTGAAAAGTAGGTAAAGAAAGTAAAATAGAATTCACTAAAGTAATTTTTCCAGCTAATGAGAGCAGTTTACCACCCCATATACTTAGCTTATTCAATACTTTGTCCATAATGAACTGAAAATCAGCTCTATTCAACCTCGTCAACGTAACCTTGGTCCCAAGATAAGTGAATTCGTGAAGTTCCATGAACTTCATAATTTTACAAATCTTCTTCCTTCTCCCTTTCTTCACTGATCTTCCAAAAAGAACTCCAGATTTTTCTAAGTTGATTTTTTGACCCATCCATCCACAAATTCCAAAAGAATACCTTTTACCACTTTAACAGATTCCAATTTAGCTTCAGAGAAAACCATAATGTCGTCGGCATAGAGCAAATGAGAGACTTTGGGACTATTCGAAGATATGCTAATGCCTATTGAATTCCCCCTTTGTAAGAATGCCTTAGATAGTAATTGAGCACATAACACAAATAAAAAAGGGGAAAGTGGACATCCTTGGCGAATGCCACATTTAGCATCAATCCACTTTGAATAGATTTCATTGATAAGTAAAGAAAATTTAGGCCCAATAACACATTCCATGATCATATTAGCATAGAAATCCAGAAATTCAAAATACTTTAGAACATTATTCAATGTTGGCCAACCCAAGGAGTCATAGGCTTGCTCCATATCAATCTTGAATGAGACCATCCCCTTGGAAGAATTGGAGTGTCTGAATTTGTGAAAAACTTCTTGAGCTACAAGAACATGATCCGAAAGAGACCTCCCTTTCATGAAAGCCACTTGTTCTTTGGATATTAATTTAGGAATTACAAACAAGAGTCTATTAAGGAGAATTTTAGCCGCTATCTTATAAACCGAGTTACATAAGTTAATGGGCCTGTAATTGGAAGGAAAAGTAGGATCCTTAATTTTAGGAATCAATACAATGATAGTGTTTTTCCAACTTTCATTCATTTTACCACTTACGAAAAAGTGATCCAAGGCTTTCCATAAATCAACCTTATTGATATTCCAATAGAATTTAAAAAATGAGTAATTCATATTATCTTGACCCGGTGTTATGTTACCTCCAAGCTCCTTAATGACCTTCTCAAGTTCTTCAATTGAAAACCTTCTGTTCAGAACCTCCCTATCAGCTTCTACCAAGGTATTGATTGGAATCGGCCATCCATTCAATATACAGTCTATATCTTCCCATTTGTTGTTAAAGAACTGAAACAACACTTCTTCTATTTCTTTTTTATCCTCAACCAAGTCTCCTTGTTCGTTTTTGATATTATGGATGTAGTTTAAATTCCTCCTAGCACTTGCAAAAGCTTGGAAGAATCTTGTATTTGCATCCCCATCCGTCAACCACTTAATCATAGCACGTTGTCTCCATGTTGTATTGAACCGGGCTAAAACAGTATTGAGCTCCTCTGTTTTTGCTTTCAGATTCCATTGCTCCTCCTCCGAAAGCTCTCCAACGTCAGCTTCCTTCTCCTATAAACCCAGAATATCTGCCTTTAGCTCTTCTTTATAAAGACTAAGCTCTTTAAACTTAGCTTTACTCCAATAGTGAAGATTCCTTAAGGTTCTTTTCATTTTTTGGTTTAATGCTTGAGAGGGATCTCCTTGTGCTTTCCTTCTCCAAGATTCTCTCACAATAGCTGTAGAAGATGGAATTGAAGTCCAAAACTCTTCGAATCTAATAACTTTCCTGGCTGCAGAACTGAAATTCAGTAAATTCAGTAAGATCGGACTATGGTTCGAGGCAATCCTTGCCAAATGCCTTTCCATTAATCTATGAGGAGAGTTAAAAGCAGTTGAATTAACAAGGCACCTATCCAGCTTTTCCAAGATCCTTTCAGCTCCTTTCTTGTTATTACACCAAGTGAACTTGGAACCAACACTAGAAACCTCATGCAAATCATTGCAAGAGATAAAAGACTTCATCTCCTTAGTCCCCATACTAAAAAAAAACTTCCTTCCTCCTTTCTTTTCCTCCTTAGACAACAAACAATTGAATTCTCCTCCTATAATCATAGGAACATCTTTAACCATGAGACGATCTAAACCGTCCCAAAGCAGCCTTCTTCTATACACGTCTTTACTCCCATATATAGTTGTTATTCTCCAAGTACCTTTGTTGAGAACATCAAGGTCACCAACCACAAATTGTGTTGATGCTTCCACCACTTTGAATGAAGCCTTCCCTTGTTTCCATATCAACAAAATACCTCCCGATAGGCCTTCAGAAGGAACATAAAAGAAATCCCAATCTTCACCGAGCATTACCTTAATAAGATTTTTATCAACCACTGTCAACTTAGTCTCTATCAACCCAAGAAAGAATACACCATGATCTCTTATGAACTCCCTTGCATATAGGGAAGCTTTTCTTTTTGTTGATCCCTTACAATTCCAAAATCCGATAGATGTCATTTAATGATCTGAGGGGAAGAGGTTCCCCGCCCTTTGTTTCACTTCTCCTTCCATTTTTATATTTCTTGGAACAAGTTTGATTGGATCAAGTCCCCTGAGTTGTTTATCACCTTTTCTTCTTGATTTACTATATCCATCCTTCTGTATATTGGTTTTATCTTCTAAGGACTCAAATGAAGTTGATTCAACTTTGTTAATTCGAGTTGGAGCCAAAACAGAATTCCTCTCCTCAAGAGCAATTTCTTCAACTTCACCAATTATTTCTCCTTCCTCCCCCAAATTGTTTAAAACTTCATACTTATTGGGATTGCAAAGAATTTCTTCAAGATCACCTCCCTTGCCAACTTTGTAGCCTTCTCTGTTTACTGCTAAGTCCTTAGCTATCACCGGATCCTTCACTTTTTCAATTGTCTTCTCAGCAATCTAATGCTCTACATTCAATTGAATAGAGCTCTTAATGGCTCCACCTTGGTCCTCATTTCTTCCAGCTACTGAATTGAAAGATTTCTTATCAGAGGTAGGAATCATCTTCCATTGGTTTTGAAAATTGCTAACCTTGTTTTTCTTTCTTCCATAATCAACATGAATCCATGGTCCATAGCCATCATCTTTGGTCTTAGAATGGTTTACCTCCATCTGTTTTGAATTCACCTTTGATCATGTTAATTTGCCTTCCTCAGAAACCAACTTCGATCTGCTGAGACTAGCATAAGTTTCTACACTTGTATCTGAACAAAATTTCTCCACATGACCGATTTTCCCGCATTTGAAACAGATGTTTGGTATCCTCTCATAACTGATTTTTTGGTAAAATTTCCCCAAAGCACCTTCAACCCAAACTCCCTGTTGAAGTTTATCTTCCAGTTTGATCCGGACACAGACCCTGGCAAATTCACGCCTCCCCCACTAGAACATGTTTTCATCTATAAAGAATGGTTTACCAACCATAGATGCAATTCTACACACATTATATATATCCCAACTTTGCAATGGGAGGTTGGGAAGCCTGATCCAGACTGGGGCTGTCAATCCTTTCATGGATGAGGGATCAAAACTTAGGGACCATTTATCTAAACCAACAATGCTTCCGTTAACATACCAAGGACCACTGTTTAAGATTGCTTCCATAGCTTCAGCTTCTTCAAATGCACATAACACCCATCCTCCTCCAAGCAGAGTCATATGAAATCTGCCATACTGATTCCACAGCCTCCTTAACTCCTGCCCGATAATATGATAGGTTGCATTCCCCAGCACCTAAACAAGAAGGGACTTCTAAAATTTAGAAGTGTTATCTGCCTCATTTTGCTTATTTAATTTCACCACCCATTCTCCAAGAAATTTTCACCAAAATCAAAGTCAATTCTTTTGAAATTTGGTTTCATATTCCAGGCATTATTCATGGATTTGTCAGTTTGAGGTGGAAAAACTATTCCAGCCCTTCCATCAGAGAAACAATTCCCCAGAGTTGCAGAATCACAAACTCGAACATACTCCCATCCCTCCTTGGCTGCAAGTTCTTCACGAGTAACCTCTCCATTTGTCTGCTCAGCCAAATATGGATCGACACCTTCGACCACTAGATTTTTCTTCATTACCTCAGCCTTCTTACACCCTCATGAGGAACCCTTTGCTGAATCGAATCTTCCTTCTGCCAGCATTTCTTCATTTGAACCAGTACCAGTCTTATTCAAAATAAAACTGAAGTTATTGTTCTGAGCAATCTGCTCTTCCAGCATGATCTTCTTCCCTTTGCCAACACAATCCATATTTTTCTTAGGAGAAACGTAACCTCCCTCATTTATTACTAGAGGTTTAGCAGATTTAAACCTCAATATAGATTCACGATCAAACACCTTATCATCATCACCGAAAGCTGGGGGAGATAAGCCATGATTCTTGCAAGAAAGGATTCTTACTGGAGGAATCGAAGAGGAACGACCTTCTCTAGCACCGAAGTATGGTGTCCGGTGGCCCTCCACCGTCATCAGAGCGGAGAGCAATTTGCAGGATCACCAGAATTCAAAATTCTGTTATTCTTTTCTCTCACTAAAAACCTGGAGTTTCTCTCACTAGAACCGTGAACTTTTTTAATTAAATCCAATAAGATCATCATAAACATGTAGGAATTCCTTTAAAAAAATTTGGAAAATTTATGCTTATATATATATATATATATATATATATATATATATATATATATATATATATATATATATATATATATATATATATATATATATATATATATATATATATATATATATATATATATATATTACATAATCAAATTATCCACCCAATAAACTATGATTCTCAATGCATATTTAACATGAAAATTTTTGAAATTAAATTTAAGATCATCTAAACTTCATTTGTACTTTATCACGATTGAAAACTTCCAAAGATTAATTAGCAAAACAAACGATCTTTAAATATTGTGTTCTGATAGTCAAATCAAGCATCTCAACGAGACAAATCCTACAAGCATAAGATTGCTTAAATATGACATATTCGAGTAATTAAACATTCAAAAATTATATTGTGATCAAAGGTATTACTATGAATCATTTAATGGCGAGTTTTGAATTTTTTTATTATATATGTGTAGAATGATTGTTTCAATAACTATAGATAGATCATCACTCTCTATATAAACTTTGTCAACTTTCATTTTATCAAAACATAATTATAAAATCATAATTAAATGTTGGATTATAAAATCATACCATAGAAATTCATATCCCCAAACCCTACCTCTACACCAGATCTACTCAAGAGGACTCTTATCTTTTCTCAAAGTATTAAAAGAATGAAGTAAGAACAACAAGTTTAGTTTACTCCCTCCTACACCCTCCACATATATAAATATCCAATTTAAATACTTTAAAAAAAATATAAATATATAAAAAGAGTTACTCATAGAAAACATAAAGGCTTTCAATATAGGTAATGCTCAAAAAAAAAAAAGAATTTACCGAATTTATAGTGCGTATAACTGATTTGAGAACTAGCACTTATACTTTCTTAACCAGGTCACCATTTTCACAAAAGTTACTTTATGTCTTACAGAATACTTATTCTATTCAGGGGTTCACTTGCATTTCTCTTTTACTTTCACTTTCCCAACAATATTTATACATATATTAACATAGCATCTCTCAAAACATTTCTTAAACTTAATTCATTAGACTATTAACATATGAGATGCAATGATTAACATGTACATGTTTCGATTCTTACTTATATCTCAACTTCCATTTATATCTCCTTTTCAACTTCCACACCTTCATCTAACAAGTGGGGCCATAATTCCTCCCACATTCCATCAGGTAGAACATGCTATAAGAGCCACTTTTAATGTTAATTAACCTCTCATATTTGCTTTCGACAAGTGGGGTCATAATCTCTCTCACATCTTCATCAGATAGATTAGGCCAAAAAAAGTACATGGATGGCCTTTACAATATAATAGAAAGTGCACTTTTTCTTATTTTAGAACATAACATCTCCAATGCCACATAATGCAACATGAAAATAAATGCAACATTAATTAAATTTAACATTCAATGCAATATTCAGATGATGCAGAAATTACCATTAAAAGCCTCAATACTGTAAAATATGCACTCACTTAACTTTCTTGTTTTAATTTCTAACTTCAAAGGAATATTAACATTAACATTTTAACTCTCTTATATAATTAATGTATTTAATAGAAAAACCTCCATTTGATAGTATACTCAGAAATTTGTATGAAAAAATCAACAATTAAAAACTCAATTTTATACAGTCTAAATGTTCATTAGAAGGAACACAATAAATACTAAAAATCACATGATGAAAACTTTGTAAAATTTGAGAAAAATATATTTTTGATCATATTTTTTATAAACTTATTAGAAATAAAATCCAAGACATTTAGGAGTCTACCTCAAGCTCTACAATTTTTTTAATTGACCCGATGAATGAATCCCAGACTTTAACCTCTGAATCTCTTCCCTTCTCTTTTTTGTTTCTCTTTTCCTCTTCTTCCTCTCTTCTTCGACTTGCTTGGTGGTGGAATAAATTTGGTTAAATGGGTTTAGATATTTTAATATTTAAAATTCAGTAACTTGACCCTGCACTATGATGTCAAATTCCAGTGTCACAACACTCTCAAAAAATCATGTAGATGCTAAGTAAATATTCTCACCTGAAACCTTGCACCATAATTGTGCTTCCCAGCTCCGTGACATTCACTTATTTTTCTCTGCAGCTCAATGTTAGGGTGTCGTATTCCCCAAGCGCCATGACACCCATAAAACAAAATCCAAATCTTGAATTTTCACATTTTAAACACCAAACACTGGCTACTGTATACCCCATTCAACATTATAATACTCATAAGTATTGATTAACTTAAAAGTGAAGATTAGTTACATAAAATTACTTGAATTTGATGATAGATACATTCTCTCCTCCTTACAAAAATTGTATCCTCTATATTTATATTCTACATCATATATATTCAGAAACTTAGTCATAACAAGTCAGGATACAACTGCCTCATCTCAAATACTTTCTCCCAGGTTACTTCCTGCTCTAATCGGTGCTTCCACTGAATCCTTATTATTAGAAACTATTTGTTCTTTAAATGCATTACATTAAAAGCCAGAAAACATTTAGGTTCTTTCTTGTAAGTTAGATTGGGTTGCACCTCTACATTAGTTTCTAGGACTCTCTGATTCATATCTGGCACCCATTTCCTCAACACAGACAAATGAAACACGTTGTGAATGTTAGACATATGGTCTGATAGAAGCAACCTGTAAGTGAATTTTTCAACCTTCTCAATTACTTCAAATCGTCCAATATATCGAGGGATTACTTTCATATCTTTTCTAAATTTATTGACACCCTTTGTTGGCCTGACTTTTAGATACATAAAATCACCAAGCTACTTTAAATTATACAGACTTATACTTAGGGTCAAACTATTTTCTTTAATTGTTTTGAGCTACTTGTAATCTTTTTCTGATCAATCTAATTTTCTCAGTAGCTCTATCCACTAGCTCAAAACCCATCAATCTTCTTTCTCCTACCTTTACCCAAGATAACGCCGTCCGGCATCATTTTTCATACAAAGCTTTATAAGGAGCCATATTGATACTTTCTTGGAAATTATTATTATAAGAAAAGTAAATCAGAGGTATATGGTCCTCTTAGCTTACACTAAAGTCCAAAACACAAAGCGTTAATAGATTTTCTAGAATCTGAATGATTCATTCAGTCTGCTCATCTAAAATTTAATTTTCATCCCCAAACGCTCCCAAATACTTCTCTATAGTTTGAGTCAAATCTATCATTCTAATAAAATAATAATAATCTAAGGGATTTTGTGTAGTTTGATAATTTCTTTTACATGCAACTGAGCCAACCTATTAATAAAATTTGTCTACCTCATTGGTAGAAAATAAGTAAACTTTGTCAATTGATTTATAATCACCCAGAATCCATCATGGCCTTACCTAAACCTGAGAAAGCCCATATAAAAAACTATACTGATCTCCTCCCATTTTCAATTAGGAATAGGTAACTAGTACAATAATCCATTGGATCTTTAATGCTCAGCTTGCATCATCTAGCGCGCTTCACATTTAGAAATAAACATAACTTCGTCCTGCTTCACATTTAGAAATAAACATAACTTCGTCCTGCTTCAATTCAGTCCATTAGAACATACACTTCATATCATGATACATCTTGCTCTAATCGGAATGAATAGTATACTCAGAAAAATGGGCTTTATGTAGAACTTCTCTCCTCATACCACCTCTACATGGGACCCATAATTTGCCACTGCATAAAATTATGCACTGCTCATCTACTTGTAATTCAGATGTATTTCTAGAGTGAATATGATCTAACAACCCCTACATATTCCTCATCCACCTTTTGAGCTTCCTTAATCCTATCCTATAACAAAGGCTAAACTATCATATAAGAAATGATTCCAACATACACATCAGAGGAACACATAACTTTGAACTCCAACCTCTTCATTTCTATAAAACCCTTGAATTTTAAGATTTTTGTGTGCATTTAGTCTGTACGAACTGAATATGATGTAGATTCATCTGTACGAACTAAATAAATTTTTTTGATATAGCCCATCGTCTAGGGTCAAAAATCAATTATCATCCGTATGATATGTGAATAGAGGAGGTCGTCCCGGTACAAAAGTAAATGTCGTACGTACAAACCTAAATATCTTATATATATATATATATATATATATATATATATATATATATATATATATATATATATATATATATATATATATATATATATATATATATATATATATATATATATATATATATATATATAAGACTGTTTGATCATTTTGAGGAGAGAGAAAGGAAAAGGAAGATAATGAAAAAGTTAGATTTTGGAGGCCGCGGTGTCATTTTTGTCCGTCGTCGTAGCTGAGAGAATTGCTTGTCTCATAGTAAGGGTTATAAATCCAATTTTTTATTTCGAGGATTTTGTGTTTTGGTATTTTACTCCTCAAATTTGTGTTTCCATTACCAAAAAGCATGCATATCTTTGCACCGGTAAAACTTTTATCTTGTAACTTTTGGTATGTTGTGGAGATTATGATTTTGCATGTTTTGAGTATTTTTTGAAAAGTTTTTTCTGTGTATTTTGAAATCGGCGGGGTTTTTATCGAATAGAATATTTTTTGGATGTTGAAAAATAGTGCTTCAGTACAATTAAAGTTTTGAAATGTTGTTTTACATGATTTTTGATAATTTTCTGAAACAGTGTATTTTAATTTTATTTGAAATTTTTATTCAATGTATATATCTTAAGAGTTTTCTGAATTAAGCTTAATCATGTACTATTTATTGTAATGTAATAAATGGATATAGATATGTGCTTGAGTAATAGCTGGTCGCTATTACTGTTATAGTATATTGATAATATTATATGTGTGTAAAACAAGCAAGTAAAGACTGATTGACTCGTTGGTTAGAGATTGATTTACCTATACAGGATGGTGGGCCGACGAGCTTTCCTTTAAATACTACGATTTGGTGTAATTCTGTACTAATTTACGTGATACACTGATTGGGAGTTATAAGGAGATTATTACTATGCCAATGAGCAAAGAGTGATGACTCTATTTATTGAGCCAACTGTTTACTAACACTAAAAAAAACACCGTGATAGCTGGAACTTTTACTTGTTTAGTGTGACCACTGAAATGCATATTCCTGAAGCATCTTTCTTAATATATTACAGATTTATTTTTACTGCACGGATTTACTGTTATTGCATTTAATCTATTATTCCTACCATCGAATTACTACTGTTACTAATATAGATGATGATGATATTTGATATTACTGCTTCATGGTATTAATCTTATGCATGTGATACACTGAGCAAGCGATAAAGAATAACTGAATAGCATGTGTACCTTCCGATATGATTTTACTATATTGATTTGATTTGATTTGATTTGATGCTTTATATGATTTTATACTTATTGATATTATTGATATGATGATTGCTTTGTAGATTTGACATTTGTATTAATTTACTGCTTTACTAACTCTTGTTCTGTAGTATTTTATTTTTTTACAGATTCTTCCGCTACTGCATTTGAGTTTTATTATTTTTACACATGTTCAATGATCATATGACTGTTACTTCTATGATTTGATCCTTAATATGCATGTTGCTATTTTACCGTGCTTTGAATTCAGTTTTAGGTTTTTGGTGACCTGCTGAGCCTTTTAAGCTCATTATACGTGATTAATTGATTTCAGGTAAGGAGCCTGCCACGTGAAGCTTTATATTGACACTAGTATAGTTTTTGTTAGCTTTTGGTTCATATACTTTTGTAGCCAGTGTGGCTATTGTATATATTCCTTTGGACGCTACTTGTGGATTGTACTTATGAACTGTAAAAATGTGACTTATATTTTATATTTTATTTGCTTTCTTTAATGCAATATCAACTATGGATGTTTGTATTGATCTAGAATGAATGTTTGTATTGATCTTGAAGAAAAGAAAAATATGTATGTATAAGTTCTTTCAATTAGATTATGTGGGACATTACAATTTCATTGATCAATGCTCGCTTAGAAGTAATCAAACTAGCTATCAATCCTACTCAATGCATCAACAACCATATTTACTCCATTTGATTGATAAATGATATATAAATTATAATCTTTAAGCTACTCTAATCACCTTTTATGTATTAGATTCAATTCTTTCTAAGTGAAAATATTTAAACTATGATGGTTAATATAGATCTCACATCTAACATCATACATCTATAATGTTGTTAGATTGTTAAAACAAAAATAATAGCAGCCAGCTCTAAATTATGAGTTAGATAATTCTTCTTATGTATCTTCAACTACTTGGATATATAAGCCACCATGTTTTCACTTTGATGCAGCATACATATCAAAACTTTCAACAATGACTATATAGCTGAAATCCTTCTATACCTGACAGAATAATCAATACAAGGGCTGACACCAGACATTCCTTTAACTTTTGAAACCTTTCTTCATACTCCGACGTCCAATAAAAGTGTGCGACCTTCTCAGTCAACCTTGTTTGAAGGATAACAATCTATGAGAAGCCTCTAACAAACTTTCAATAATATCCTATCCTACCGAGAAAACTATGGACCTTAGTCATAGATGTGGGCCTCGGCCAATCAATTATATCACGTATTTTCTAGGGATCCATAGTATGTTACAAGCCAACCCAATAAACGCACAGACTGAACAAGTCCTATCTTATTGGCTTGCAACCGGCAAACCCCAAGATATAAGTTTTGAATTTTTTTATTTTCTTCCAATACAAATTTTAAAATGAACAACAGGCCGTAGAGCTACTAATAAAATCAAGCACTATAAATAATCTCATTCATAAATTTCTATTTCATTATCAAAATGTATATATAATAATTATATTATAGTATATGGCTACCAACTAGAGCATAAAATAAAATACATTACATTGGTCTTGATTGTATAAAAATTGAAAGAGAAAATACTTATATAGTCTCAAATCATATCCTAACATTTCTACTCGACTGGCCCCTTCACTTTCCCAAACCCTAAAAATGAAAGACAAAATATCTGCGAGCTAACACAACTCAGTAGACCACATTTAAATTGATATGAAATCCCAAACATTCATTTATTAAGTATTTAATAAAATAGTAAACACAATAAAATAAATCATTGTGAAGAGCATAATAATAATCACAGTTATAAAAACTTTAACTAAGAGCATTGGGAAAGTAAACAAACAAACACTTCATATTTTAGAGCGACAAATCATAGAATTCCTTCTTATAACTCCCAATGCCATTCATTAGAATTGAATGTGCTAATAGCACCAAAACATGTCTTATAGGCACCATAATATGACTTATAGTTACCAGAACATGCCTTATAGGAAGGCATCATAATATGCCTTATAACTACCATTAAATGCTTGTTGGCACCAAATAAACTTAAACATTTTCCATCACATTTCCTCATAACTTGTCATTTTTAAATAGTAAAGAAAATAATTTATTTCATTGCAGTAATTAAAATAGAAATAGGCATATTCCAAATTTCACAAAATGACATGATGGAAGATAATAGAAATCATACTGAATAGAAATATACTATTTTAGAATTTAGCTTATTTAATGAGGGATTATGTAAAGATTATTTTAAGACTTTAATTGTATTACAATAAAAATTTTAAGTTTAGATTTATTTTCTAATAAATTAAAATAATGTATATTTCAAAATACATTGTGTAAAATTTTTTAGAAAATCCCTAAATATGCAAAATTGATGCCTCTACAATATACAAAAAGTTACATAATGAAAGTTTTATGGGTGTAAAATTTTCCTCATTTTTTATTATGAAAATACAAATTTAATAAACAAATCTATAAATTAACATATTTTTAAAAATTAATATAGGTTAAATGTCACTTAGCTCGATCCGAACAACTTTTAGAATAGGGCTGGAAGCATAAAATGGATTGAAGTAATCTAAAATGGGTTTTCTCTAACTAAAATCATTGCCCTTCTCTCTTTAATTAGTTAGCTGCCTAAAATTAATTACATAAAATGGAATAGTGGATTCAAATATTTTAATATAAAAATTTACTATAGTGTTGCGGGTGTAAGAATCGGTCTAGCCGGCCATTGGACCAGTTCAATTGAGCCATCTTTATTTATCAAATGGATGTAGCGAGACGAATAGGCATGATCCAGTAAGCGAAGCGAGTGGGTCAATCGTGAGCTGGAGCGTGCTTGGACGGTCAGATTACGTGAAAGAAAGATGAAATGCATAAATGAGTGGAAAATAATGACTCCTCATGGAGAATAACTATTATTCACTCCCTCCTTTTGAATTGAAGAGGCTTGGAATGAAAGGAAGTTGTGCCAAAAGGAATAAGAAGAATAAGAAGAAGAAGGGAGAAATAGAGAGATGGAGAAGGGAAATGGAGGAAGAAGGAAGACATGTGCGTGCAAGTTGGGGTTCAAAATTGATCAACAAGAAAGAGAGATTGAGAGAAAGAGAGAAGGAAGGAAGCAAACTCGATAGATAGGGAAAGTGAGAGTCTTATGTAAGGGAAGAAGATAAGAATTTTTTTTAGAATTTATTAAATTTAATTTCTAAACTAAGAGAGTTAATTTAGAAAAAAATTTTATGAAAGAAAGATTAATTTTTTTATAAATTTTTAAGTTCAATTTATAGAGATAATTGATATTTTTTAGGTATTTAAGTTATTAGAAAGAAAATAAATGTGTTTATATTTAGAAAGAAAATAAACTTAATATTCATAGAAAATTTTTATTTATTATCAATAAGTTAATTATTATGAATCTAATTAACAAGAATAGATTATTTATGAGAAAATATATGTATTTCAAAATGAAGAAATTTATATTTTTGAAATATTAAATATAAAATATCTTAATATAAGAAATTTGTTTAGAAAATAATAATAATCAAATTTAAATTTAAGATTTAAAAAGTAAATAATCAGAGAGAGTGTATGTTTGAGAGATTATGATATTTAAATAAAATATAGATTTAAATTGAAAATGCTAATTCGGAAAATTAATTAGACAAATAAGGAATTGAATTATTAGTGATAAATAACATATTTATAATATAAAAAATATAGAATAGGAGAGCGAGAAAGTATGTGTGTAAATGTTAATAAATTTAACGAAGTAATCTTTTATAGGCTTTAAATCTATTGTCATTGGAATAAATAGCAAAAATGAAATTGCATATTTTCTAAGTTCAAGGTGATTACTCATGTATTTTAATTATAGTAATGATATTTGGTTCTCCTACATATGATGCATTAAATACTGTTATTAATTGATTGCATATTATTAATATTTTATGAACTAATGCTATATGAATTTTCTTTATCAAAGGCAATTGATCATGTTGAACTAGAAGGCTTGAATTTAATATTATAGAGATATCATCCATCCTATGTCATGATATTTATTATATAGATTAATATGAAATTATTTGAAGAAGATAAACTATATGATTAAAATAAAATAATTGCATGTGCATGTTAATGGATGGAGCACACCTCCTTATGATACTTGTTGGGGACGCAATGTACTCCTGCACGTTAACAAAAAAGGTTATGAAAAAGGAAAAGGAAAAGAAAATGAAAAAGAATTATTTTCATTTGTACTATTTTAGATGGTGGCTCCTGTGACAGTTATATTATTTATGAGAAAGGATAATGATATGGCTAAAGATATGGATAATGATATATGTATATTATTGAAAGTTTTGAAATGAAATTATTTAATGTTTGGAAAATTATCATGCATATTATTCCAAATGCCTTGAGTTACTGTAGTTTAGAAGTATGAATTACTCGCTGAGTTCTTTATGATTCACTCTTTCTATTGAAAATTAATTACAGGTATAATTCAATTATTTAAAATGAGCAAAAGAGGTAAAAATCTATATCATAAGGGCGCACCGTAAGAAAGATATTTAAATGATTTTATTTCAATTTATTTCAAACTTGAGATTTTAGTGGCTCTTTTCGCTTATTGAAAATAATTAGTTAGTAATTGAAAATTTAAACAATCGCACGACCGTCTGTTCCCGCCTGATTAATTTGAGTCTCTGGCCGAGTCATGATAACGAGCTTCACATGGAACCCCATGACATTGGCCACAATGCCACCCTACCGGACACATAACATTGCCTATAAGATCGATGCACACCATCGACACCAAATCCTATACTCAGAAACTTTGTTGCTTGCCTTTTCCAGTAATATTATTACAAAATATTATCTATAAAGACAATGCTTGCTTTCAACATCATTATCTATGCTCAGTAACTTTGTCTCCGATGTCAACACCAATATTGATGCATGCTATTGCTAAAAGGAAGATGAATGTCATCAACACCAACTATGTCTCCAACATAAAAATTGATATTTAAACTAAACTTCATAATATTTAATATTATTTCCTAGAAAGAGAACTATCAAGCATATCATGAATGATCTATTGAGGGAAATTCAATGCCTCAACACTACTTAAATTTTCAACCTAAAGTTCATTTTCTACTTTTTATGACTACTACATTGTACCAGTGTATTCCCCAAATATAGGAAAGTTTATCATCGAAAACATACACTAATAGAATTATTCAATTTGATAAGACTCCATGGTTTTCCTCTTTTTTAGTTCTTCACATAAAAATATGGTTGTCTCTAATAACTCTTCTTATGTGTGCTGAATCTTTATATAAAGTCAAGATCTTAAATGCTCTCTTTGCCATCATAAAATTTTTAGAACATTACACCACAATAAAGCATAAATTTTTATATATATTCAATGATTTCTTATCTTCTCTTATTCTAACTTTTGCATGAAATTCTTTACAAAATTTTAACCCTATATATTTTATTATCCTGTCTTACATTAACTTTCACATGAAATATCCTCAAAGAATTTTATCCCTATTTATAGGAGTGATACTAAATAACACTACCATAACCCAAATAAGTCTTGATGCCTTAGTACCTGAGTTGTATGGAGAAATAGTTGTGTAATACATAGGTTTCATTTGTGACAACTTTCATAATGCTTTCTAAAGCAGCTTTTAGTATAAAAATTTCTAGAACAAAATTTTTTTTATTACAAAGTTGATTTATAAAGTAACAAAAAAACTATCCCAAATGAAGTCATAGTCACATAAGAGTTTCTTTCCCTCTATCTATATTAGAATTTTTTTAGTTATAAGGGAGGCAACATGGCATTCTTGAATTTATATGCTATCAAACAATATCAATAGATTCATATGCCAATTATTAAACTCTAATAAGAGAGTTTTCTCAAAAAAAAAAAAAAAAAAAAAAAAAAAAAAAAAAACTCATTATCAAAACAATAATAAAATAGAAAGAGCATTTTTTGTATGAGAGGTAAAAGCAAAATGGAGGAAGGAGTGGATATATATATATATATATATATATATATATATATATATATATATATATATATATATATATATGTGTGTGTGTGTGTGTGTGTGTGTGTGTGTTTGATAGCTTGAGTAGGTGAAGTAATTTGTTTTGAGATTAATATTTTATATGATATTTTGAATTGCACTAATCTCAATGCAAATTGAATGCTTATAAAAATTATTATGATGTATTTTATATAAAGACATCCCAACATGATTTTTTATTTTATAAATAATTCCTTTTTCTGCAATAACTTTGACTCTTGCCTCATTAACATTAATTTTGTACATCATCATCATCATCATCATCATTATTATTATTATCATCATCATCATCATCATCATCATCATTAATATTAATATTATAATATCTTATTCCATTAATTTAACAATATTTAATTGCTATTAAAAATTAGAAAAAAAAAATAAATAAACATAACTTTTGGCACTCAAAATTGGAACTCAATTCCACACTTTTTAAGGCCAACTTACAATTTAGAACAAGTTCCATCAAATTTTAGGCTTCATTTGGGTAGCTTTCTTATTGTTTTCTAAAGCAACTTTTTAGTACAAAAAATTTAATTCCAAAAATTAAATTTTTTTACTATAAACCTACTTTAGAAAGAAGTAAGTAAGCGTCCCTAAATAAATGCTCCTAACTCATTTATGAAAAAAGAGATGCACTTATTTTTTAACACACTTCAAATTAGTTTATATCACTATAAGTATTTAAATCTCAATTACAAGATTGTTTATACATTTTCCAATAAAATTCCCATATGACATTCAATAGCAAAATAGATATCAAAAGTTAAGCCAACAACAAAAGAAATTTTCACTCTTAGCATAAATCATAGGTAACTTTCATAGAATTGAATACAAAACTTTCACAATTGCAAACACAATATATGCAGTATATCAACATTATAAAAAGTTTCAACAATTGATTCAACACTATTTTACATCTGGTCATATGGCCACAACTAGATCTATCCTCACCCATAACAATGAGAAGATCAAAGCCAATAGAATCGACTAGATAACGACAATTGTCGAAGTTTGATTCTGCCTCCCCATAAGCCCCTTGAGGAATGGATAGAGATGAAGAATCACCCATAATGAAAAAAATAGCATCCCAAATAGAGGTCCCCATGACTGATATCCATTATTTATGGCATCTGATATCCCAGCCACAACTCCAACAATGTTTATGATTAGAATGGTGGTTGGGGGAATGTGCAAAGCGGTCCATTTGAAAGTGTAGAGTTCTCCAAACTCATCATCAGAGGCCTTCGAAGTAACTGTGAAGTTGGTGTCAAATCCTACAAGGATTTTGAGAAAGTCATACACAACAACGAAGAGGTGTGTAGAAATGCGGCCAATGACCCAGAATTGCTCACTTCTCCATCACTCTTTACTGCTCACTCTGCTCCATCGCAATTCCAATATCCCTGTGGAGAAAATGGAGATGAAGAGTGCAATGAAGAAGAGGCTTACAAACGTGCTAATCTGCAACAAGGAAATGTTTTAGAAATAGAGCATTGAGTGAATGATAAAAGAAAATCTTTTAGATTTTTACATGTATTTGTTTTTTTTTCTCAGACTTTTGTAATTTTCAATATAATTGTTTAATGCATCAAATGTGAATTAATTATAGCTCACCCTCAACATTGATGTTTCTTTGGACAAAAATTGGTGGAAAGGAGCATTCACTGAACAATATAGACTTTTAGGGTCCATCTTACTAGTTAATATAAACTTACAATAATTGATAAATTTTATAAAGTCCAAACTACTTCCATGCAAAACTTCATTCCAAAAAACTTCCATCCAAAGAAATGATAGTTTATGGTAGGACAAAATTAATTCAAATTTAGTTATTTGAGGCACTAAATTGAGCACCTACGAAGTCTTGGATTCAAATGGACACACCTAAAAAGATGAAGTACCATTTTAATCATCTATTCAATATAGTTATGTTTGAAATTAGCATAAACTTACTGATGTAATGATGAATTTTCTCGTGAGGAGACTGACAGCAGGTAGGGTACAGTAGGCAAGAAGTGGGAGTAAGTGAAAGGGTAAATTATAGTGTTTATATATAAAAAGTGTTCAAGCCATTTGAAATGGCCATTCTTATAGTCATACCAAATCGGGTTGTGTTTATTGAAGAATATTTCAACTGAACCAAGAGCCCAATGTAAAATCTGGCTAAGCCTATTAGAGAGATTTATAGGAGCTGACCATTTAAATGCTAGCCTTTCTGTCATGCAGTAAACATACCTCCATCCACGACAATGCATCTTGAAGCCTGTCAAGATAACCACTGTGATTGAGTCATAGATCCATCCCAACTGCAAATTTTAGCAAAAGTTATAATATTTATTAACAACTCTTTAGAAAAATTAAGATATATACTGCACACTTCTATTTGTCTATGGCTAAAATTATCTTGATGTTTTTAGTTAAATTAATTAGCCCCTAGGAGTTGATGGGGTTGTTTTTTGGTTTACATCTAATATTTAATAAGATATTTTTATTATATAAATAATTTTGTCGGGTAGAAAATACTATTTTCTTAAATAATATCAAACCTAATAGCCCCAAAGATTACCAATGTTCCCCATTCTATCTTGTCTTTATAGCCATAGCTAATGACATGAATGGCCTCTTTGAACAGAGCTGCTAGGCTTGATGAGTGGGGAAGTCCACCTTGCTCCATTAAAGTGGATGTCACAAAGGCTGTAGATTTCCCAAATCTCTTATCAAAGTTCATATGAGACATGAGCATCTACTTGCCTTCATCAACTCCTATTAGAATTCCATATGAAGAGTGAAGTTGAACTTTGTTAACAAATGCTAAAAGTTTGGATTAAAGCCAAAGCAAGAAAATACTCACCTCGATCTACCGGAATCTCATTGTCATTCTTGTCAAACCATGACTTCTTTCACCTGCCAAAGCAAGGACAACAATCACAACTCACCATTTTTGGCCTTTTGAGTCCTTTAGGTGGACTATAGCCATAGAGAGCTTGACGGCGAAAGACAACCAATTCCCACATAAACTGGACCTTGGATTTCATGTAAACCTTTCATATTTATCTAGAAAAAAGATGAATCAAACATTAGTTATTGAATTATTGTCTATGCTGGACCTAACAAATCATCCTTGATGGTACCTTAGTAGCTTTTGCCACCAATGCATTTATGTACTCCTATTTAACTTTAGAGTAATGTCAAACTTACCTCACAAACAAAATCAATTTGTTCCACATTAGCTACTTATATATTAGAAAATATTTTTAAATAAACCAAATAATATGTAATCTTTTCTCACATCTAATTGATGAAACTCCTCATCAATTACAAAATTTTTAATTTAGATATTTTTTAATAAAAAAAAACTATAGAAAGCAACAAAAAAATTATCCCTAACAAAACCTTTGTTGTATATAGTCTATTATAAGTTTATGTATAATTTGATATTCAATAGAAATTAGTGAATTATACATGAGACAATAAATTTTAGGGGAGTCAAAATAGGTCAACGGGTCAAATTTGGGTTCAACCTGAATTGACCCTGGTATAAACGGGTTCACCCTAACTCGATCTGGTTTTGCAAACGAGTCAAGAATGTCAACCCAAACCCGACTCGCTGACTCGTTGCGGTAGTGTGGTAATAGAAAGAACTGTGGACGCGAGGCGAGCGAGCCATGCGCTCTTGGGTCTGTGTCGAGCGGCCGACAACGAGTGGCAGAGCATGCATTGGATTGGACCCGTGAACCTAGTGTGCTGATGCGCAATATGCTTGTGTCGTTATGACAACTACAGACCCACTGCCTGCAAATGACAACCAATTGCCGACCTACGGAGCTAGAGCGGTGTGACGACCTAGCATTCTAGTAGGCTTCAGACTCTATACGTGAGGCGAACGGGTCAGAACTTGCTAGCGGGTCAATTTAGGTTGATTTCGGATTACCGGGTCAACCCGAACGAGACCCAATATATATATGAATAGATTTATATTTTAATGAAAATTAAATACATCTTATTTTATAACTATAATTTTTTATCAAATTTATTCATTTTTTATTTGAACTAAATGAAATAAATAGAAAAAATATTGCTAGAATATATTAATACAAATTATATTAAAATGAGCTTGAAATTTATTAAATAGAACTTGAGATTACTATTATACATAAAATAATTTAATTTTTTTAAAAACATTCTTAATTTTTTAAAGGAGACAGATATCTCTTCTTCGGTTTACCCAAAAAAAAAACAGATATCTCTTCAATTTAGATGAAGTTTTTTTAAAGAGAGTAAAAGAGAGATATAACCCTCAAACTCATAGCTGAGTTAATTACAGCCGTCCATTAGGTGAATGAGATTTAATAAAATCTCCCCGTCCTTTTAATAAGGCATCATTCTGTCTATTTCTCTCATTCGCGCTTCTTCTCCTATATCTTCTCTTCTCACCGTTCTCTCTATCCTCTAGATCTTTAGGCTGCGGGCTGTCTCTGACGGAATATAAATCTTACTGGGTTTTACTTGATAAAGAAGATACTATCCTTTTCTCTCGCACATTGGCCGAATCTGAAGCTATGCTACCGGACGGGTTCCCGGCCGGATTGCGAGTTTTCGTGGTCGACGAGGACTCCGCCGCTCTTAGGATGCTTGAGAAAATGCTTCTCCAGTGCGGCTATGAAGGTGTGTTTTTCTTAAGCAGTTCTGGCGATTTTTCAGTCCGTCTGTAGGATTCTAGGGTTTTTTTTTTCTCATGAAAATTTTTAGGGTTTTGACAATGCCTTTTCCTTTGTTCTTTTCAGGCTCTGTTTCTTCTCAGCAACGTTGTTTTGAATGGTATTATTTGAAAATTTCTGATTTCAATTTAAAATTTTTTAATGGCATTTCTTAGAGAATCATATTAAGGAATAGCGATGGAAATTGTTGATCTCCTTGATTTAGTATATATTGTTATGGTGCACTGAAGAAAAAAAAATTCCTTTCAGTTCTCAGTTTAGCGGTTTGTGATTTACTAAACTTTTAGGATTTCGACTCTGTAGCTTTTTTATTTCTAAGTAACATAATTCATAATCAAATTATTTGAAAAATCATTTAGAAGATCATATCAGAGAAAAAAATAAAATCAGAATAGTTTAAAAATTAATAATTTTTTAGGGTTTTGACAACGCCTTTTCCTTTGTTCTTTTCAGGCTCTGTTTCTTCTCAGCAGCGTTGTTTTCAATGGTATTATTTGAAAATTTATGATTTCAATTCAAAATTATTTTGATGTCATTTCTTAGAGAATCATATTAAGAAATGCGGATGGAAATTGTTGACCTCTTTGATGAGTATATATTGTTATGTGCACCAAAGAAACCCTAAAAATCAGTTTCAATTCTTCAAGATGCACTGGTTTGACAAGATAGTCAATTGCATCATATTTTATACATTTCATGACATTTTAAATTCGGAATCAGTTGACAACACTGCATATAAATTTAACCATGTTAAAAAAATGTAATTGATAAATAAAATAATTTAATATTTTTTTTAGAAAACTTTAACATACCAATTACAGGCAAACTTATTTCACGGCTCACATTTTTACTAATTCAAATCCATCCATACATGTCAAATTAATATCAATGAGCACTATGTCGTAATTTCCTATATTTGTTCTCAATAGCTCCAAGGTTTGAAGTGGACAATCAGTTGTAGTGACTGTAAAATAATTCATATGAAAAATATAATAACTAAGCAATATATAATAATTTTTTTATAAATATTTACCAATATGCATTGAAGACAATTTTTTTTTCCTTTTAGTTCTGTTTAGAGGTTTATGATTTACAAAATTTTTAGGATTTTGACTGTAATTTTTTTTTCTAAGTAACATTATTCATAATCAAATTATTTGAAAAAATGATTTAGAAGATCATAACAAGGAATAAAATAAAATCAGAATAGTTTAGAAATTAATAAATTTTTAATTCAATTTAGTCATTCAAAATGAATTGAATTGACTAATTAAGATGAAAAAAAAATGAAATCTCTATAATTAGTTTTTTTTTTGTTCTATTTATTTCTGTAATTTTTTCTGATGTAACTTTTCAAGATGCATGATTGCTAGAATAATAAATGACAACCTGAGTAATTTTTTTAAATTTAAAGGGCGGTTTTTGAACCAGATATAAATTATATGGTTTTATTTTTTGTGCAGTTATTCTTTTTTTTAAGAGAATTAATCTTAACAATTTATTTAAGATTGTTATTACTTTTTTTTTCTGTTGAGTAAATTGAAAAGAAAAGAAATTATAATTTAAAGGTTTTTAGTTTGTAGTGCATATTGGTAAATATTTATAAAAAATTTATTATATATTGCTTAGTTATTATATTTTTCATATGAATTATTTTACAGTCACTATATCTGATTGTCCACTTCAAGCCTTGGAGCTATTGAGAGCAAATATAGGAAATTACGACATAGTGCTCATTGATGTTAATTTGATATGCATGGATAGATATCAACTATTAGAGAATGTGAGCCGTGAAATAAGCATGCCTGTAATTTGTATATTAAAATTTTCTACAAAATATTAAATTCTTTTCTTTATCAATTACAATTACTCTTTTTTTTTAATGTGGTTGAATTTATATGCAGTGTTGTCAGTTGATTCTGAATTTAAAAATGTCATGAAATTTATAAAATATGGTGCAATTGACTATCTTGTCAAACCAGTGCGTCTTGAAGAATTGAAACTGATTTGGAAGCATGCGGTAAAAAAATTTCTTAATGAAAAGAAGAACATTAATGAATCAAGATCAATGGATATCAATAATTCATATCTACCAAAAAAATTCAAAGAACTTGTGAGGAAAAGAGATGAATATGACGATATTGCTTTAAAAGATAATTTGGCTTCACAAAAAAGAGCTAGAGTTTCTTGGACCCCAGAGCTCTATGCAAAATTTATCAATGCTGTTAATCATTTGGGCATATATAGTGAGTGTCTTTACTTAATAACTCTTTTTTTTTATATAATTTTCTCTTTTTATTTTCTTGATCATAAAATAAGAATATTTTTTAGAGGCAGTTCCAATAAAAATACTTCATATCATGGACATACCAGGACTTACTAGAGAAAACGTTGCCAGCCATTTACAGGTTTGCTCATTAAACTAGCCTTAATATTTAGAAATTATATGTTTTCATTTTTTTCATTGTTGAATGATTTTTATTTCAAATTATTTGGTTATCATTAATGAAATTTTTTGTAAAGATTATTTACTCATTCATAATTTTATATCAATAAATAAAATTATTCTTTTGTGTGATACAGAAGTACAGAAAAGGCTTGAAAAGAAATACAATTGAGCTTAATCAACAAATTTTTGATAACGCTAAAACAAGAAGATAAAGTGAAAATCAATTTGAATCTCAACAATTCGCTTTAAACAATGATCTTAATGATAACAATAATTTTGATGAGCTTGCAACATTATTAGCACGTAAGTATTTGAAGATTTAATGTTTACTTCTTATTTATTAATTTTTTTTTATAATTTGTGATATTGTCATAATCAATTGTTTATGACAATGAATTCATGCAGTTGAACAAAAACAACCGCAAAATAGCTCCGACTCAGGTGCACAAATAAACATGGATTCAATTAATATTCAAAGTTATAGTTTGGAAGATCATGGGGGAAGCAATGCTTCGAATTTGGCAATCCTATCTGAGTTTGAGAATATGGATGACACGGATGAGCTTTATGTAGTACTTTGCTCGGTAAATAATTTTTCTTATGAAATAGGTAGGTGAAATACGTATACATATTTTGACATTTTTTTAACTGTTAAACTTTTCCGTTTCAATACTAAGATTGCTGCAAGGGCTCCTGAAGGTACTTCTATTTGTTGAGATACCTTTCTTTTTGTCTCAAAATGATCTTAATTTGAATTTAGTTTTAGATGTTAAAACATTTTAAGTTTATCATATTCTAATATATTATTCGTTTTTACATTCTGAACAGGAAAATTTCAATTCCTTCCCAGCTGTAAGCTTTGTAGATTGTTGTTCTCTGCATCTTTCTCCAGATCATGCTATTATGAGTTCTAATCAAAATGGTCAAATTTAATGGAGTGGTTTCAAGAGTTAAAGCTTGTGGAGTCGATTCATAGTTTGTTTCTTAGTTACCAAATCATATCTGTAATTTTGTTTTTTTCATTGCATGTTATTGTTATTTAGAGGTTATGTAAAAAAAAAAAAGTGTAGTAATTCTATACTGTGTTGCAATTCTGAATGGTGTTAACTTTTTTTATAAATAAATGAAATCATAAGCCATGCATATGCAGGTTTGTCATAATTCTATACTGTGTTGCAATTGTGAACGGTGATTTTTAATTCTCCCACTGTTTACTAACCATTTTGTAGAGAGAGAGAGAGAGAGAGAGAGATGAGTTGGCATCTACAAAGATAAGCTATTCCAGTTAGTGTATATTTATTTTCAAGAAACAGGTCAACAATGTATGGCAAACTTTAGGCAAGATACAGAGTTTTTATCATAAATATTAATAAAAACTGCAATAGTCCTAATAAGATGATAATAAGATGAATGGCTTTTAAAGCAGCTTTCTACTTCAACAAATTTTTGAACTAAAAAGTTTTTAGAAAACAGTAAGAAAGTTGTCCCAAATGAAGTCCTGGGACAGCTTTTGATCACTACTTTCAAGAAATTTTTGTACTATAAAATTGCTTTAGAAAACACTAAAAAAACTGTCCCAAATGAAGTCTTGGTTTTATTCTTTCATAATTTTTTGCCCATAATCTTAAATGAAATAGATATTCATGGCATAATAATATCTATACAAAATGATATATTATTACAACATTTTCAAACATGTACATAATTACATTGTTATCTCAAATAAAATTTGCAAGATCAAATTAAAGTATTATATTGCGAAGGACACTTTGATTGTGAATTTGCATAAATTTAGGCTTCATTTGAGATAGTTTTTTCATTATTTTAAAGTTATTTTTCAGTACAAAAAAAATTTGAATTAAAAATATTTGTAGGAAAAAACTGTTTTAGAAACCAGCAAACAAATTTATTTTAAGAAAATAATAATTTGCAAAATCACCAAACTATAATTAGAAGTTTGTTATGAAAATTGCAGAGGTAGCCGACCAAAAGCTCAGAGAAATGCTAGCGATATAGAATTGTTGAAGCCATTAAAAAAAACGCCTAAGAAGGAGTCATCTGTTACTCTATGAATAAAAAAGGAAGTGTTTAAACAAATTAATAGAGTAAACGAATGCTAAATTAAAATGATTTCTCAAAAGTGTGAGAAAGTTGTGGAAAAGTAGATAGAACAAAATCTCTTAGTTCTTTAAATGTTTAAGAATGTTTAAGGTTACGTTTGGGACGGCTTCCTTAATATTTTTTAAAGAAGCTTTTTTAGTACAAAAATTAAATTTTTTACTAAAAAACTACTTTAAGAAGTAGTAAGAAATTTGTCTCAAACGAAGCCTTAAACTAGGAAAACATTAGGTAAAACTCCATATTTTTTGTAAATTTTGACGATTATAAATACAAATATAAAAAAAAAAAAAACAACAGAAGACAAAGCTTACCAAACAAACTGATCAAAGTAGAATTGTATTTGAAAAGATATAATATGTATAAAATCATATGGAAAAGTAAAAGTATCAATGTTTCAAATCTCTATAAATTCTCTTCCTTCCAAGTTTCCTAGTTATGAAGATAAGTTGTTCCAATTTAGGGTCAGCTCGAAAGCCTTTTGACTTCATTTCACCATAAAATTCCTTAGCCTTTGGAATCAATCAATATGCCGCCAATCCTTTAATCATTGTAATGAATGCAAGGTGTTAGGAATAACGTCATATTTACTCATTTCACTCCACATCTTCAGTGCACATTCCTATTTACCCAATCTAAAAAAATATTAAAAATTAGGAGGAAAGTGCTTTGATTTGGCGTATTACAATCCTCTTTTATTTGTTCAACCAGCTTGATTAATCCCTAGAAATCCTCTTCTATCTTGATAAATGCATGGTAAGTATCCATAGAAGGACGAACACCTCCTAAAATCATCATCTGCATTATCTCTTGCGCTTTATTCAATCTATGTGCTTCACAAAGTGGAAGTAATATACAATTATAAGTTTCCAAATCTTGTCGCAAACTTGCCTCCATGATTTTGTTAAACATACTATATGCTTTTTCATGCAATTTTCTCTTGTCAAGACATAAATTAGATAGTTGCAAACCTTAAGGTTTGGAATACAACCTCTTTTCTTCATCTCATCATAAAACCTTAGAGAATCAAAGAGATATTCATGTTTTGCCAAGAAACCATTCATATAAGTGTAGGAAGTACTATCTGGTATGATGCAATATTTTTTCTTTTCTCTCCATATTCTGTTTGCTTCAATCAAATCGAAAAGAATATTACACCAGCCATCTAAAATAATGTTGAATCCAACAGTTTCAAGAAGAATGAATTTTTATTGCAAAAGAAGAAGCTCTTAATTACATAGAACTATATTGTCGAAAGATTTATAATGATCATCAGATGGTGACTTCAAATTTATATATTTCACTTAAAAATTTCTAGACAAACATCGGTATTAAATAATAAGTTTTTACAATATGTCATAAAATAAGTGAGTTCACTCTCCCCTTTTTTAACAAAATTTTAAGTATAAAAAGCTTTAATATAAAAGTATTTAAAACTATTAAAAGTAATAATAGAACATGAATTTTTGCCATGAAATTTTCTTACTGCATTCGAATTTTATGTGGTTAAAAATCCAGTTCTTCATATTTTGAACAGAGAAAAGTCTAACATGACTTGGATTTAGGGCTCCTAATTACATAGTGGATGTTTGGTATACTATTTAAGAGAAAAGTCTATAATGACTTGCATTTGGGGATTTACATACATATCACTTTATATTATGCTATTTTCATAACTAACCCTAAAAACTTTAATATTTCATGCCTACCACCCATAGACAACTTTAATATAAAATATGTCGCTCGTATATTACATTCGTACTAGTCATACCACCCTATAAAATTTAAGATTTCATTCATTACACAAATATTTAATTTATGAGTGGTAGGCATGGAATCCCACCTTTTACGGGATCGAACAAGTTTAGGTATATCTTTCCTACATAGGCCGTAAATCTTAAAACAAATAGACAAACGACTTATTTGAATTTCAAAAGAGTAAACATTTTTCATGTCAAGCAGTCTCAAGGTTTTATTCCTCTAAAGATTAAGTAAATCCTACTTATAGTCAAATGATATAATCCAGTAGCTCGAGATATGAAACACTCTTTCATCTTGCCATCACAAAATTTATAGATAGCTAAATTCAAAATCCCGATCAAAAACACTCAAAAGAATCGTAAGCAAGCACCTTTCCATCATAATAATCAATGCCCGACGAGTAAGCAACAACTTATGATGCATTCTCCACAAAACCATTTAAGCCAGATCGAACCTTCTCTGCTTACCCAATACCCAGGTCATCAAATGCCATGCCCATGGAGATTCGAGAACACAATTGCCAGCCCACCTAAAAGCCAGGATGACAGATTCTCAGTCACTCCTAAGCTCCCAAAGCATTAAACAAATAAGACCTATTGTGGGTTTGGTTATATGTGAGGATCTTAGAAAGCCCAATGCCTCCTCTTGCGCTGAGAAGTTTGATTTCTCTTATGAGAGGTATTGAAGGATGATGGGAAGGTTCGAGCTGAGGAAATTGGAGATGGGTTTGGAGGAATCGGAGTCAGAATTGCTATCCTCAGCTGAGGGAGAGGAGGAGAAATGGGTAGAGAGGGATTTGTTGTAGAAATGGGCATTGGAGAATCAAAAGAGAGATGGGGAGGAGAGAAAAGAACGGTGGGAGGCAAAGCAGAGGCAGTGAGAGGGGAAGAATAGCGGGATAAGAAGAGGCAAAGGAGAGGAACTAGAAAGATTTGACATAGGGTAGCGATCTGCTTTTTGGTGTTCAAATATATGTAACACAATATGATAATGGAAATGATCATCATAAACATGAAGGAATTCCTTTAAAAAAATTTACGCTTATATATATATATATATATATATATATATATATATATATATATATATATATATATATATATATATATATATATATATATATATATATATATATTACATAATCAAATTATCTACCTAATCAACTATGATTCTCAAAGCATATTTAACTTGAAAAATTTTGAAATTAAATTTAAGATCATCTAAAATTCATTTATACTTTAGCATGATTGAAAACTTCCAAAGATTAATTAGAGAAACAAATGATCTTTAAATCTTGTGTTCTGATAGTCAAATCAAGCATCTCAATGAGACAAATCCTACAAGCTTAAGATTGCTTAAATATGACATATTCGAGTAATTAAACATTTAAAAAAAAATATTGTGATCAAAGGGATTACTATGAATCATTTAATGACGAGTTTTGAATTTTTTTGTTATATATGTGTAGAATGATGCTTTTAATAACTATAGATAGACCATCACTCTCTATATAAACTTAGTCAACTTTCATTTTATCAAAACATAATTACAAAATCTTAATTAAATGTTGGATTATAAAATCATACCATAGAAATTCATATCCCCAAACCCTACCTCTACACCTGATTTACCCAAGAGGACTCTTATCTTTTCTTAAAGTATTAAAAGAATGAAGTAAGATCAACAAGTTCAGTTTACTTCCTCCTACACCCTCCACATATATAAATATCCAATTTAAATACTTAAAAAATATAAATTTATAAAAATAGTTACTCAAAGAAAACATAAAGGCTTTCAAAATAGGTAATGCTTAAGCAAAATAGGAATTTATCAAATTTCTAGTGTGTATAACTGATTTCAGAACTAGCACTTATACTTTCTTAACCACATCACCATTTTCACAAAAGTTGCTGGATGTCTTATAGAATACTTATTCTATTCAGAGGTTCACTTGCATTTCTCTTTTTCTTTCTCTTTCCCAAAAATATTCATACATAAATTAATAGAGCATATCTCAAAACATTTCTTAAACTTAATTCATTAGACTATTAACATATGAGATGAAGTGCTTAACATGTACATGTCCCGATGCTTACTTATATCTCAACTTCCATTTATATCTCCTTTTTACCTTCTGTTTTGATTAAAAAAATATAAAATAGTTTTGAAAAATTATTAATTTTCTTTTGGAAATATTTAATTTTGAATTTTGAAATTGCACACGTCATTATAAATAATATATCGTCTCGAAAGGCAATCATATCGTTCCCTAATGGGTTCAGATTTCAGAATTTTGAAATTATCCGGATTATCATAGTCAGACTCAAGGAGAGACAACATATGATCTCGAAAGATCAAAATGAAATCCAATCGATTGCTTGACTATAATAATTTGGATAAGAGATCGTTAATCTCATGATCAAAATCATAATAGAAATTGATATATCTCTCCAAAGAAAGAAGCTATCAATCGCTATTGATCATTTTAAAGTAGAGATAACGATCATTTAATTTTGATTTTCCCAAAGTTAATTAATCAAAGGTTTTAAAAAATTAATTTTGAAAATCAGTTCTGGGTTTCTAAATCTCCTACGAGCGCAAGCCCTCGTAGTTAATTACATCGTAGGAAATCGGAATTTCCTACGAAAACTCTCGATTAAAATAGCGGTACAAATTTTATTTTGGATTTTCAAAGTTTGATATCAAAGGAAGAAAAGGGTGGGAATTTCAAGTGTGATTAGTTCAAGTTTGAGCAGTTATTTTCAGAGCCAAAGGAAGAGGGGTAGAGAGTGTTTTGAGATTTTGAATTACTTCAGAAGTACCCCAATCTATCCTAAGTGTTGGGCTCGAATTTGATTGAAAGAGATTTTTAGTTTGAGTGGTCAAATTTATTAGAAATTTGGGATTCAATTCCAGGAGGGTGAGGTCTTATGGCCTGAGCCAGCCTCGGAACCTAAGTCTAAATTGAGCACTAAAAATTAGTACCCCGAACTTGGCTAGTGCAATGCGAATCTGGTCTTACCCCGGCCTGGATTGGGGAGCCAACTAAACCACCTAAACGATTTTAAAATATGAGTCCAGTCTTTTTTGTAGAGTGATAGGGACGTTGTTTAAGAAAAGCTTTTGAGAATGGGGCCGACATCTAGAGCGAATCCTAATTGGCCCCTTAGACTTATGTTGGGTATTTGATGTATAAATAAATGCAATTAAATATTAGACTCCTTTTAATTTGTTACTAATGTGATGCATGCTAATTGACTCGATTGAATGCAAAATTGATATGTAGCAGTTTAAAAATTTTTGGCTTAGAAAATAGGTTTTTCCCTAGAGATTGCATAACATCCCCTTGATAGATCGGCACCCTCATAGGCCAGGTGGTCTGCTAGAACCCGCAGGCGAGGAGATGCCTAACAAGGTAGAGAAAGTATAATATGAATGCATGAAAAACCCTCGACGAGTCCGAGCTTACTTCTTAGGACCGTTTAGAGTTTCTATCTTATCTTAAATTTTTTATTTAGTTAAGGTAGAGAAATTTTGACAAACCCCTAAGAGCCTGAATTCGAATTTCAGGCTAAATCAAATACGACATGCAAGTAAAAAGGCTAGAAAAGCATACAGTTTTAATGCGCAATCAATTCTAAACAAATCAATTAAATATATCAAATTGAATGTCCGTAGGCAAGTGCCCTTATTATTACATCACAGAATTGCAAGAAAGTAAAGTGGCCGGGCACCACTGACAACAACCCGGGTTTCTAATCCTAAATCAAATGACTTTGAGATTTGGGATTCTTCTCGTTGTCCATTTCTTCGTCTTCTCACGAATATCTTGATTTGTCGGTTCCGGATATCCAAATAAAAAGAAACTACCCCTTGATCGGGGTGTTATCTTTCCTCTTTAGATATTTAAAAAGTATCCTAATTTGACTTCCAAATGGAAGAAGACTCTCCCCTTTAGGGATGTCTTCACCTCTTTGGAATTCAAATTGGATATTTATATCACAATCTCAAATCATTTTAAAGAATTTACAACCTTATCAAATTTAAATTTAGATTAATTCAGATAAAAAAATCTAGACTCGATCCTACAGGGTTATCCTAATAATCAGCAGTTATATAAATAATCCCAAGCAGTTATTATAAGAAATTTTGAAATGCAATTTTTAGCCACACTTGGCCATGCTCTTATTATTTAATGGGGGTCTTAAGCGTCTTCTGAAGCACCTGTGCAAAGAGTATATGATTTTTTTTATTAATTGCCCCCTTTAATTTCAGCTCCTTATATGAGCATGGCCACCTGCATAAGATTGCACAAGTATAATTTGTCCCTAACCTAGGGGTAAATCTAACGCACAATCAATCACAGAGTGCAGGAAGTAATTAAACAAACACAATAATTCTATACTATCAAACAGCATGCAGTAAAATCTCGAAAACTCGGCACACAACTGCAGAAAGTAAAACACCGTCATATCCTAAAACTAGAGTCGGTACTCCTAGCAAACCATCTAAAGTGTGTGGGGTAAGTCATGTGATTTTGATATGTCCTAAATAGGATAATTAGTTAAAGTTATTTAAGGTTGGTTGGTTACTAATTTTTAAAGTTGATTAATTTAAGTTTTCCATTAATTGATTCGTGGCGTTGTGCCACCAGGCTCGAGGAACCAGCCACCTTAGGACACTTAGCCCCACAGCCCGGAGTAGTCCAGCCGATAAACCAAATTAATGTAATTGGATTAGAGATTTTAAAAGGTTAAATAATTAATGATTAATCTATTTTAAGGTTTAACACCCCTTAGAATCCATTCGTGGCGTTGTGCCACCAGGCTCGAGGAACCAGCCTCCTTAAGACACTTAGCCCCGCAGCCCGGAGTAGTCCAGCCAATAAACTTCATCTTTAGAATGGTTGTGGTGTTTTAAAAGATTTTGTTGAGTGTTTTAAGCATTAAAATAATATTTTTTGAAATTTTAGAGTGATTTTGAGTTTTATGAATTTTTGGAATATTTTTATCATTTAATTAAAGGGTCAAAAGTTAAATTTTTTATTAGGGGTGTTTTATGGAAAATTAGTATTTTATTGAAATACTAGACCTTACTATGATCAGTTAGATAGTAAGTACGCTGAAATAGGATTTTTCTACATTTTATTATGAAGGTTTGAAGTTCTCGTCTAATTTTGACTTAAAGTTGATCGATTCGTTGACTTTTTGATTTTGACAGATTTCTGTAGGTTTAATATTTTTAATAAATATTATACATTATTATGAGTTGAATGCAAGTGATTTTGTTCAATTTGAATTTTTTTTGAATTAGTTATGAATATTTGAAGTTTGATGTATTTATTGGAATTATTAAAAATTCTTAATTAAAGGCCCTTTTTGTGGTTTTGCTCCTAATGAGATTTCAACTCCTTGAAATCATCTCCAAAGGTCAGGAATGACCTAAGGAGAGATTCCCAAGTGTTTGGAAAATTTCTGGAATTTTTAATTATTATTAATTAATTATTTGAATTAAATATTGGTTTTCAATTAAAATTAAATTAAGTGCAGAATTACTGTCAAATTGAGTTGGTTTTAATTTTAATTGGTTTAGGGTTTAATTATGGTCAGTTAGAGGGGGTAAACATAATTTTTGGGTTTATATTTGATTTATTATATTTTCTGGAAGGTTTAATGGCTTGATTAAGGTTTAAACTTAGGAAAATCGATTAAGGGACTTAATGAATTCTAAAACCAGTGAAATTTTTTGTAGTGGATGTACATGTCACTAAGTTCAAGTGTTCAAAATTTTGAGTCAGAAGGATGTGTATCCTAATTATTGAATTTTTTTTAAGTTTTCTAAATATGTCCTTAATGACATTAGGTTTGATGGGTTCAAATCAATATTTTTGCTAACCCTTGAACTCAAGCATGTAATAAACATATACAACAACACAATCAAGTCCTTAAAACTAGGAGAACCTAGGCTAGGTGGTGTGTGCACAACCTAAGCATGCAAATTAACTTAAAGCTTAATTAAGTAAGAGATTAATCAATGAATAATTAGCAAAATAATTATTCATTGACTAATAAACATTCCCCAAAAATATCTATTCAATCATTCGATCCATGCTTAAAATCCCAAGGGATCTCTCAAACTTATAAGATTTAAATATATAAAAGTTTTAAAATATATTTTAAAATATATACATATATTTGACCCTATATATGTAAATATATGCTTTAAAATAGACTAATTGAAATTATTATTAGAATGGAGATCCACTGATTTCTTTTTTTTTTTTAATTGATTTGAAAATAAATTTTTAGTTTTTAAAAGAAATTTGATAAAATATTTAATTAAATACTAATTAAACATTAAATATAATTAAATAATTCAAATTATTACCAAAATTTCCTCAAATGGTTTAAGAAATATGCTCTGGAAGTTCAAATACTTTGAAATAAATTTCCCTTAAAATTTAGAAATATTTGGATTTATTTTAATTAAATAATAATTAAAATAACAAAATAGTTAATATTTAAAATTACCAAAAAATATATATATAATATTTTAAAGTAATTTTATTTTTAAATTAAAGGCCTTGAAAATCCGAGCAGTTTGATATATTATATGGTGTTTTTGGAGTTATATTTTATTTATTATGATATTTTAAAGGTTATATGATTAAATAGAATTAAAACAAAGCCTTAATTCTATATTTACACGTGGCGGTGCGTGATTAAGCCAGGTGGAAGGCGGCGGTCAAGCGGGGCCCTCCACTTAACCAGCTCAGCATCAGATATCCGCCGTTCGATCATCAGCCTACTCGATCCGACGGAGGAGATCAAATCCCGCCGTTTGATCTCTGCTAAGTGAGATAAAACGGCGGTGGGAAGATCCCGTGGATTTGGATGGGCGGTCAGGATCGCGTCGGACGGTGGAATTAAACGCTAATCGGATACACGGCTCAAAAAGGCGACGGGATGGCTTAATCTGGGCCGTTGATCGCGGCCCAGAAAACGTGCGGCTCATGCACGTCCAAACCCGAGCCCTGATCAAGTAAAACGAGTCTTTCTCTCAAAATACTTGACCATTTGACTTGAAATTTTAAATCTATAATTCCCTTATGAAGAGAATTAATGGGGATATTTTATTTCGGCTTCAAACAAGCTTCATAAAAAGTTAATTAAATCTAAGTGTATTAATCTAGGGTTAGGTTTTTACCTCAATCCAACCGTTGGATTCAGAAGATCTTTAGTTCTCTGAAATTGTAGTATGTCCATGATTAAATTTGTAGAAGACTCCTCGAGCTGTTATCGCCTGGATCGAACAGGAACGCTCCTTGAACGGATTAAGCTAGGTTCGTCGGGATCTCGCCGGAGAAAGGCTTTGACCGGCGGGATTTGGGTGGGGAAGCGTTGAGGAGATGGTTGGAGGGCTCAATTAGCAGAGAGCTTGGCTGGACAAGCTTGAGGTAGTGAGAGAGTGCTATGGATTGAATGATAGCTCATTATGGCATTTTCTCCTTATTCAAACCCCTCCAGTTTGAATGGGTGGCTAGGATCATTTGGTTAGGCTCCCAGATGAGTGCCATCTGTCCAAGGGGGTTGGTGGGAGAAGAAGCCAAGGACATGGAGAGGACATCCTAGGTGGAAAGTCTATTTTGGCCTCTTGTCCATGTGGAATTAAATGTGAGCCATTAGATCCTGATCTAAAGGCTGTGAATGACTCTAAGAAGCTTCTAGAGTCTCTACAAACAGCTGGAGAGGGATTAGATGGGTTGGATTAGCCTAAACCAAGAGATTTGGCTACTTAAGAATTTGTTGACCATGTGTTGACTGGTCAACCAACCATGTTGACTGCTGAGGTGGCACATGGGAGAGTCTTGAATGCTGGTGTGATGGACTTAAAGCTTGTAAATTAAAGTTTGAATGTATTGGAGCATATGAATGAGAATTTGACTATGATTTTGGGTTTGATTAAATCAAAACTCCAATTGATTTGATTCCAATTGAGTTTGAATGGGTTTGAAACATATTTGAAGATGTGTTTGAGAGTTTGATTGATTTGATATGATTTGAATGTGCTGATTTGATTGAATGAAATGGATTGGGTCATATGGGTCAAATTTGACCAACCATGGCTTAGTTGACTTGGTCAACTATTGATTGGGTCAAGGGTCCAATTTTGGGCTCAACAAGTTTGAAATATGGTTTTGAGTTTGTTAAATGTGTTTTGAAGGTTCAAGGAAATCAATTGGGCCAAAACACCCATTTAGGCCCTTAATGGGCCTCTTAGGTCAACTAGGTTGACTTGGTCAACCAAGTTGACCCAAAGTTTGGAAATGGGTCCAACAAGTTTGATTTGATATTTGAAACTTGCTGGAGGTGGTTGCATTAATTTGGAGGTCGTTTCGTTTGAAATCACAATTTGAGCCCCATAGGGGTATTTTGGTCATTTTGGGCTCATGACGACTAGGGGCTGAGATGAGTCCAGAAAAATGCAGTTTATTGATCAAAATATCAGGATTAATGGTCTAGAAGTGACTAGAGGCTTTGGTGAAGGCTCTAAGGTCAGAAACTTCTATGTGACAGGTCCAGTGGCATAGGTTGTAAATATTTGAAGGTTTTACAGCCTTTGGATTTTGATTTAGTTTTTGAGGTTAGAGACCTCATAATGGGTTCAAATTTGGAGGGTTTCCTCCAGAGACATGTCCCATCAGTATGCAACTGACAGACTCTGAATCGGAGGTCATTTGACTAGGTTTTGAAGTATTTGAAAAATCTATGAAAAAGGCTTTCAGGACTTGGACCTTTGGCCTTGGATTTTGGTTTCAAATTCTGAATTTGGATTGGGTTTTGGATTTGATTGATTAATTTTCTGGATTGATTTATGATCTAGGTAGATCCTAAAGACGGACTTCTAGAAAGGTCTTAAGGTCTGGATTTAGGAGAATCCTAAAGTTTAGATTGGTTTGGAGATTGAATCGATTTGGGGTCAGGATTGGTCTAAGTGACCTCATACAAAAATGAGGTCAACAAATGGACCCCTAATATGTGTAATAGAATGAAATTCTATTGCACATATTGGCGTTGACCGAGATTAAAGATCAAGTCTAGAATTTTGATCCTAAGGGAATGAAAAGTTCATCCCTAGGGGATCAAGATTTGGATTTACAATATTTAGATGATGCAGAAATTACCATTAAAAGCCTCAATAGTGTAAAATATGATACTCACTTAACTTTCTTGTTTTAATTTCTAACTTCAAAGGAATATTAACATGAATATTTTAACTCTCTTATATAATTATTGTATTTACGAGAAAAAACTCCATTTGATAGTATACTAAAAAATTTGTATGAAAAAACCAACAATTGAAAATTCAATTTTATACAGTCCAAATGTTCATTAGGAGGAACACAATAATATACTATAAATCACATAATGAAAACTTAGTAAAATTTGAGAAAAATATATTTTTTTCATATTTTTTATAAACTTATTAGAAATGAAATCTAAGACAGGGTTTTAGGAGTCCATCTCAAGCACTACAATTTTCTTAATTATCCTGACAATTGAATCCCAGACTTTAGTCTCTGAATCTCTTCCCTTCTCTTTCTTGTTTCTCTTTTCCCCTTCCTCCTCTCTTCTCCGACTTGCCTGGTGGTGGAATAAATTTGGTTAAATGGGTTTATATATTTTAATATTTAAAATCCAGTAACTTGACCCAGCACTATGATGTCAAATTCCAGTGTCGCAGCGCTCTCAAGAAGTGATGTAAATGCTAACTAAATATTCTCACCTGAAACCTTGCACTATGACTGTGCTTCCCAGCTCCGTAGCATTAACTTATTTTGCTCCACAGCTTAGTGTCAAGGTGTTGTATTCCCCAAGCACCAGCACACCCACAAAACAAAATCCAAATCTTGAATTTTCATATTTTATACACAAAACATTGGCTATTATCTACCCCATTCAAAATTATAATACTCATAAGTACTGATTAACTTAAAAGTGAAGATTAGTTACATAAAATTACTTGACTTTGATCATAGATTTTATATTCTCCCCTCCTTACAAAAATATCATCCTTGATATTTATATTCTACATCATATATATTCAAAAACTCAGTCATAACAAGTCAAGATACAACTGCCTCATCTCAAATACTTTCTCATAGGTTACTTCTTGCTCTAATCGGAGCTTCCACTGAATCCTGATTATTAGAAACTATTTTTTCTTTAAATGCGTTGTGAATTTTAGACATAAGGTCTGATAGAAACAACCTGTAAGTGAATTTTTCATCCTTCTCAACTACTTTAAATGGTCCAATATGTGGAGGGATTAATTTGATATCTTTTCTAAATCTGTTGACACCCTTTATTGGCCTGACTTTTAGATACATAAAATCACCTAGCTACTTGAAATTATACAGACTTGTATTTAGGATCAAACTATTTTCTTTGGTTGTTTTGAGCTACTTTTAATCTTTTTCTAATCAATCTGATTTTCTTAGTAGCTCTATCCACTAGCTCAGAACCCATCAATCTTCTTTCTCCTACCTTAACTGATAACGCCGTCCTGCATCATTTTCCATACAAAGCTTTATAAGGAGCTACATTGATACTTGCTTGGAAATTATAATTATAAGAAACGTAAATCATAGGTATATGGTCCTCTGACTTTCACTAAAATTTGAAACATAAAGCATTAATAAATCTTCTAGAATTTGAATGACTCTTTCAGTCTGCTCATCTGTATAAGGTAAAAAGTCATACTAAAATTCAACTTCATCTTCAAACCCTCTCAAATACTTCTCTATAGTTTTGATTTAAATCTATCAATCAAATAAAATAGTTATAAACTTAGGGATTTTGTGTAGTTTGATAATTTCTTTCACGTGCAACTGGGTCAACCTAATAATAGAATTAGTCTACCTCATTGATAGAAAATAAGCAAACTTTGTCAATAGATCTATAATCACCTAGACTCCATCATGGCCTTACCTAAACCTGAGAAAGCCCATATCAAAAACTATAGTGATCTCCTCCCATTTTCACTAAGGAATAGGTAACTACTACAATAATCCACTGGATCTCTAATGCTCAGCTTTCATCATCTAGCACACTTCACATTTAGAAATAAATTTTGCTACATCTAGCACACTCCTCGTCTACCTTTTGAGCTTCCTTAATCCTATCCTGCAACAAAGGCTAAACTATCATCTTAGAAATGATTTTAATAGACACATAAGAGGAACACATAACTTTGAAATCCCATTTCGTTGATCAATGCTTATTCAAAAGTAATCAAACTAGCTATCATTCCTACTGAATGCATCAACAACCATATTTACTCTATCAGATTAATAAATCCAACCTTCTCATAATTACTCTATCAGATTCAATTTTTTCTGAGTGAAAATATACTTCAAACTATGATGGTTAGTATATATCTCAAATCTAACATCATACATTTATAATGCCGTCAGATTGTTACTACACAAATAATAGTTGTCAACCATAAATCATGAGTCGGATAATTCTTCTTATGCAACTTCAACTGTCTAGATATATAAGCCACCACATTTTCACTCTGATGCAACACATATCTCAAAGCTTTCAACAAAGTATCACTATATAGCTGAAATCCTTCTATACCCCATGGAATAATCAATACAAGGGATGACACTAGACATTCCTTTAGTTTCTAAAACCTTTCTTTACACTCTGATGTCCAATCAAATTATGCAACCATATGAGTCAACCTTTTTAGAGGGATAACAATCTATGAGATGCCTCTAACAAACTTCCAATAACAATCTATGAGAAACTTTCTTCACACTCTGATGTCCAATCAAATTGTGCAATCATATGAGTCAACCTTTTAGAGGAATAACAATCTATGAGATGCCTCTAACAAACTTCCAATAACATCCTACCATGCCGAGAAAACTATGGACCTCAGTCATAGATGTGGGCCTTGGCCAGTCAATTATATTATATATTTTCTAAGGATCCATAGTATGTTACAACCCAACTTGATAAGACCCATAGACTGAATAAGTCCTATCTTGTTAGCTTGCAACTAGTAAACCCCAAGATATATCCTGAAAAGCCCAATAAGTCAATATAACCTATAACTAAATTCAAATTATGGTAAAGAAATAATATGCATATCAACAGTCAAATCATAGCAGTTACATCCATATGATCATTAAATCAAAACAGAAAATTAATAAAATTTATATGTAGTAGTAGTTCACCCTATAGTCAGTAAAACATTATAATATGAAAGCCAATAAAGCAGTAAACTAGTATGAGTGTAAATCTATAAAGCAGTCGTCGTAGTTATATTAATTAGTACAAAAATTATATAAATTATCAAATCAAAATATGAGTAAAGATTATTAAAATTAAATTAATGCAATAAAATCAAATATTAATACACACATGCTATTCAGTTGTTCTATATCAACATTAAATCAATATCTCAATCTGAAGCTAAATATCTTAATCACATGCTCAATAAATTCTATATATTATGTGCTTAGTATATTACATACTCAGTATCAGTGCAATGAATCAATAATATCAAATAGTATCAGTATTTATATCAGTAATAATAACAATCTAGTGGCAAGAGTAGTAGAATAATATAATAACATAAAATAAATACAGTAATAATAAATTCATATAAAAATAAGAATAATGTCTCAAAAATTTGTAATTCAATAGTCACACTAAACAAGTAAGAAGTCTTGACCATCTCAGTGTTTTTCAATATTAGTATCAGTGTTAGTAAACCGTTGGCTCAGTAAATAGAGTCATCATCCTTTGTCCGTCGGCACAGTAATAATATCGTTATAATTCTCAATTAGTGTATCATGTGAATTAGTCAAGGATAATACCAAAGCATAGTATTTGAAGGAAAGCCCATCAGCCCACCATCGTGTACAAGCCAATCAGTCTCCAACCAACGAGTCAACTAGTATTTACTTGCTTGTTTCACACAAATATTATTATCATAATACTATAATAATAATAATGACCAGCTATTACTCAAACACATAACCACATCCATTTTTAATGCATTGCAGTAAATAATATAATTAAACTTAATTAAGAAGATACTAAAATGACATAATGGTAGATAACAAAGAATCCTATTAGGCAAAAATACACATTTTCAGAAAATTATCAAATTACTACAAATTATGTAAATGATATTTTAAGACTTTTATTATACTACACTACTATTTTTAGACGTCAAAATAAATTTTGAGATAAACAAAAATTACTATATTTTCAAAATCACCCGATAAAATATTTTAAATAAATACTCAAAATGCTCATAATCATGATCTCTATAATATATAAAAAGTTATGCGGTGAATGTTTTGTCAATACAAAGTTATTCATATTTTTCGGCAATGAAAACACAAATTTGAGAGAAAAAATATCAAAAACACAAAATCTTTGAAATAAAAAATAGGATATGGATTCCTTACAGTAAGATGAGCAAATCTTTCAACTTACCAGATGGATGAAAATCGTACTGCGGCCTCAAAATTTAAGTTTTCTTTCTCTCTCCCCTTATTTCTCTCTCATTTTCTTATTTCGTATCTCTATTGTCAAAGTAATGAGGAGAAAAAGGGATTTTAAAAAATCCTAGTGCTTTAAGATATTTTTGAATAAAATATTATATAATTATTTAACATAAAAATATAATTTAATTAGTTTCTTTAACATAAAATTAAAAAAAAATCATTTTAGGACTAAAAAAATTATAGAAAAATATTCATAAAATAAATCAAAATATATAAAATAATATTGGTTAAATCAGTTTGTAAAACCGATACTAGACGATCCCGAAATCTTCACTTGTATCGGCTTGTACAAATTCCTTAAGGATTTTCATCGGAGTCCAAAAATTACAAAAAAAATTCATGTAAGTAAAATACTTTGATCAAAATACTATAGTAAAGACGGATTGTGAATTAGAGTTGTGATGACTCCAGAAAAAATTGGCAAAGTCAAAATACATGCTATTACAATAGGTGTCATCATCAACACCAATACACGCTAACTCATTGCTCATCATCACCATTAAAATTAACACATTCCATTGCATATAAGCTGATGCATGCCTTCAACCCCAACCCCAATGATAGTTAACTTTATTGCATGTTGTTATTATTAATGTTGACACAAATAATTGCCTATAAGATCAATGCACACCATCGACACCAAATCCTATACTCGTTGACTTTTTGCTTTCCTTTGTCAGTAACATTACTACATGATATTATCTACAAAGACAATGCTTGTTTTCAACACCAATATTGGTGCTCACTAACTTTGTCGTCGATGTCGCCACCAATATTGGTGCACGCTATTGTCTAAAAAGAAGATGAATGTCGTCACACCAACTCTGTCTCCATTAAAAAAATTTATATTTAAACTAAGCTTTATAATATTTAATATTATTTTCTAGAAATAGAACTATCATGCATATCATGAATGATCTCCTAAGGGAAATTCAGTGCTTCAACACTATTTATATAAATTTTCAACATAAAGTTTATTTTCTATTTTTTATGACTACTACGTTATATCAGTGTATTCCCCAAATATAGGAAAGTTTATCATCGACAACATACACTAATACAATTATTCATTTGATGAGACTCTATGGTTTTTCTCTTTTACGTTAAAATATGGGTGTCTCTAACAACTCTTTTTATTTGTGTCGAATCTTTATATAAATTCAAGACCTTAAATGCTCTCTTTTCCATCATAAATGTTTTAGAACATTACACCACAATAAAGCATATATATATATATATATATATATATATATATATATATATATATATATATATATATATATATATATATATATATATATATATATATATATATATATATATATATATATCAATGATTTTTTTCTTCTTATTCTAATTTTTGCATGAAAATTCTTTAAAAAATTTTAACCCCTATATATTTTATTATCCTTTCTTACATAAACTTTCACATGAAATTTCTTCATAGAATTTTGTCCCTATTTATAGGAGTGATACTAAATAACACCACACATAACCAAAAAAGTCTTGATGCCTTGGTACCTGAGTTAGTATGGAGAAGTAGTAGTGTAATACTTAGGCTTCGTTTGTGACAGCTTTCATAACGCTTTCTAAAGCATCTTTTAATACAAAAAGTTTTAGAACTATAATTTTTTATTAGAAAGCTGATTTAAAAAGCAGTAAGAAAACTGTCCCAAATGAAGTCATAGCCACATAAGATTTTTTTTTTCCCTCTATCTACATTAGAATTTTTTGAGTTATAAGGGAGGTAACATGACATTCTTGAATTTATAGACTATAAAACAATATCAATATATATTGATACTCCAATTATTAAACTCTAATAAAAGAGTTTTCTCCCTATCCCCCCCCCCCCCCCCCCCCCCCCCCCCCAACAAAAAAAAAAAAACTCATTATCAAAACAATAATAAAATAAAAAGGTCATTATTTTAAAATGAAATTTGTTATAGCTTGCATGAGAGGGAAAAGCAAAATGGAGGAAGGAGTGGATATATATATATATATATACTTGTGTTTGTGTACGTGTGTGTGTGTGTGCATGTGTGTGAAATTTGTGATGGCTTGAGTAGGTGAAGTAATTTGTTTTGAGATTAATATTTATAGGATATCTTGAATTGCACTAATCTCAATGCAAATTGAATGCTTATATAAATTATTATGATGTATTTTACATAAAGATACCTCAACTTGATTTTTTATTTTATAAATAATTCCTTTTTATGCAATAACTTTGACTCCTGGCTCACTAATATTAATTTTGTACAGCTTTATTATTATTATTATTATTATTATTATTATTATTATTATTATTATTATTATTATTATTATTATTATTATTATTATCATCATCATCATCATCATCATCATCATCATCATCATCATTAATATTAATACTCTAATCTCTTATTCCATTAATTTAACAATATTTAATTGCTTTAAAAAAACACATAAACACAATGTTTGGCACTCAAAACTGGAACTAAATTCCACACTTTTTAGGGCCAACTTACAATTTAGAATAGGTCCCATCTAATTTTAGGCTTCATTTTGGTAGCTTTTTTATTATTTTCTAAAGCAGTTTTTAAACCAACTTTAGAAAGCGGTAAGTAAGCTACCCCAAACAAATGCTCCTAACTCATTTCTGAAAAAAGAGATGCACTTATTTTTTTAACACTTCAGATTAGTTTATTTCACTATTAGTACTTAAATCTCAATTACAAGATTGTTTCTACATTTTCCAATAAAAATTCCCATATGACATTCAATAGCAAAATAGATATCACAAATTAAGCCAACAACAAAAGAAATTTTCACTCTGAGCATAAATCATATGTAATTGACATAGAATAGAATCCAAAACTTTCACAATTGCAAACACAATATATGCAATTTATCAACATTATAAGAAGTTTCTGCAATTGATTCCACACTGCTTCACATTTGGTCCTATGGCTCAAACCACAAATGGATATATCCTCACCCATAGCAACGAGAAGATCAAAGCCAAGAGAATCGACCAGATAACTACAATTGTCAGAGTTTGATTCCGCCTTCGCATAAGCCCCTTGAGGAATGGATAGAGATGAAAAAATAACCTAGAATGAAAAAATAGCTTCCCAAATAGAGGTCCCCATGACTGATATCCATTGTTTATGGCATCTGATATCCCAACCACAACTCCAATAATATCTTTCATGATAGATTCTTACTACGATTAGCAAAATCTAAAAAATCTTCAACTCCTTTATTGTATTCACGACTCCATCTTGACTTGGTTATCAAACTCTTATTCATTTTAAAATTCAACTGCAGAGAGAAAAATACATGATTCAATTATTGGTGCAGCATTTTGATCAATTAATGCAACATGGATTAATTATAGCCTAAATCTTACTTACCTAAGACACTACAAAATATATATATATATATATATATATAAACTTGCAAAACCTTCAATTTGAGCGTGCAACAACGTAATTGCCTTTAATTTTTCTTTCAGAAATCAGCAAAAAATAAAACAGACCCTTTTGAACTGAATTAAATTTTACCAGATTTTCTAGTGCAACTTGGCCACTAAAAATCTTCTAGTACGTTTAGATAAAGAAAATCATTTTTATCTAACATCTATCCAACAAAATGCTAAGAAATCCTTAAGCAAAATCATATACCAGTGGATAAATACAAAATTTCATATTCAACATAAAATGTTTGTCTCATGGCCAATCCCAAAAGGTAATAGCAGCAATGCTGCTCCCTAAGGCAATGGAATATGAGACCAGTCCAAGAAGGAGGAACTGCTGAACCATCAACCTCTAGAGATCTTTATCTGACGTTTACTTAGGAATGTACAAACATAACAGGTTTGCTCCAACAAGCTGGAGAAATTTTCACAAGCTGGGGAAAGTTAACAAATACAAAACAAAATAATCTTAGGATGTAAGGAATCCATCTCATTTGACTCGTTTCCATCATCCAAATAAAGTTATTCTTTATCCAACAAGAAGTATGGATCTATTTGCAAATAGGATCAAAAATCTCAAACAAAAATTTAAGCTGAATCATTCCATGTCAGCTTGAGTAAATCAGAGCATTAGAGTTCTTGATAGACATCAGATATTTCTAATTTCTAAAAATGAAACATTTATGTGTCATAGTCAAGTGAAATTGAATACAGATGATTTTTTATCAGCTCATTTATTTATTTTTGTAAAACTTCTCTCATTAAGATCCAATACAATACATAAATATTGATATGATAAAATTTTTGGATACAATCTCCCATTAAGCAAAAGGAAATAAGGCATCAGATTTAGAGAAGATTGCCAATGCAAATTGTCTGATTGAATTTCCAAGCAAATTTAGGAATATAAAAAAAGCATTATCAACTAAATTCCATCCAAGACAACAAACAAAAGAAAAATGACAAAAAAAAAAAAAAACACAGCAAGAAGATATCAATATACAGATTATTAGAGGAACAATAAAAAAAGCAAGAAGATGAACACAAAAAAAATGAAAAAACCTAATATAAATCTTACCCAACCGTTTGCTTGGTTTCAGGTATGATTCAAGAATGTCAACTCAAATTGAGGCAAAAAGGTCAAGAATGTCAACTCGGATCCGACTCACTGACTCGTTGTGGTAGTGTGGTGCGGGATTGGACTAAGGATGCGAGGCGAGTGGGCAGTGCTCCTATGGGTATGTTCTGAGCAGCAAGCATGGTGGTTGAGTGGCCGACGGCGAGTATTTTGGCCGAGCAGGCATTGGACCAGACTTGTGAACCTAGTAAGCTGACACGCAGTCCGACTGTGTCACCGTGGTAGCTGCAAACATACCGCCTATGGACCTTGCGCGATGTGCCTGTGTTGTCGAGTCAACAACCGACTGTCGACCTACAAAGCCAACGCGGAAATTATTAAATAGAATTTGAGATTATTACTATATATAAAATATTTTAATTTTTTAAAGGACACTGATATCTCAACAATTTAGATGAATTTTTTTTTAAAGAGAGTAAAAGAGAGATATAGCATGTAAAGTCAAAACTAATTTAATCATAGCTGAGTTAATCACAGCCGTCCATCGGGTGAAAGGGATTTACCACAAGCTGCCCGTCCTTTAAATAAGGCATCACTCTGGCTATTTCGCTCAGTCCCGCTTCTTCTTCTTCTCTTCGCTTCTCTTCTCACCGTTCTCGCTCTTCTCTCCGTTCTCGCTCTTAAAGCTGCGGGCTGTCTCTGACGGAATAGAAATCTTACTAGGTTTTTCTTGATAAAGAAGATACTATCCTCTTCTCGCACACATTGGCCGAATCTGAAGCTATGCTACCGGACGGGTTCCCCGCCGGATTGCGAGTTTTCGTGGTCGACGAGGACTCCATCGCTCTTAGGATGCTTGAGAAAATGCTTCTCCAGTGCGGCTATGAAGGTGTGTTTTTCTTAAGCAGTTCTGGAGATTTTTCAGTGCGTCTGTAGGATTCTAGGGTTTTTTTTTTCTCATGAAAATTTTTAGGGTTTTGACAATGCCTTTAACTTTGTTCTTTTCAGGATCTGTTTCTTCTCAGCAACGTTGTTTTGAATGGTATTATTTGAAAATTTCTGATTTCAATTTAAATTTTTTTAATGGCATTTCTTAGAGAATCATGTTAAGGAATACCGATGGAAATTGTTGACCTCTTTGATTGAGTATATATTGTTATGGTGCACTGAAGAAATTTTTTTTTCCTTTCAGTTCTGTTTAGAGGTTTATGATTTACTAAACTTTTAGGATTTCGTCTCTGTAGCTTTTTTATTTCTAAGTAACATAATTCATAATCAAATTATTTGAAAAATCATTTAGAAGATCATATCAGAGAAAAAAAATAAAATCAGAATAGTTTAAAAATTAATAATTTTTTAGGGTTTTGACAACGCCTTTTCCTTTGTTCTTTTCAGGGTCTGTTTCTTCTCAGCAGCGTTGTTTTCAATGGTATTATTTGAAAATTTATGATTTCAATTCAAAATTATTTTGATGTCATTTCTTAGAGAATCATATTAAGAAATGCGGATGGAAATTGTTGACCTCTTTGATGAGTATATATTGTTATGTGCACCGAAGAAAAAAAATTGTTTTTTTTTTCCTTTCAGTTGTTTATTCAGCTGTTTGTGATTTACAAAATAATAAATTTTTAATTCAATTTTAGTTAAAATGAATTGAATTGACTAATTAAGATGAAAAACAAATGAAATCTCTATAATTAATTTTTCTGCTTCTATTTAGTTCTGCAATTTTTTCTTCTGATGTAACTTTTCAAGAAGCATGGATGCTAAAATAATAAATGGAACCCTGACTAATTTTTTGAAATTTAAAGGGCGGTTTTTGAACGAGATATAAATTATATGGTTTTATTTTCTGTGCAGTTATTTATATATTTTTTTAAGAGTGTTAATCTTAAAATTTTATTTGAGATTGTTATTAGTTTTTTTTTTTCTGTTTGAGTAAATTGAGAAGGAAAGGAATTATAATGTAAAAGTTTTTAGTTTGTAGTGCATATTGGTAAATATTTATAAAAATTAATTATTTATTGCTTAGTTATTATATTTTTCATATGAATTATTTTATTTGTTATTATTTTACAGTCACTATAATTGATTGTCCACTTCAAGCCGTGGAGCTATTGAGAGCAAATATAGGAAATTACGACATAGTGCTCATTGATGTTAATTTGACATGCATGGATGGATTTGAATTAGTAAAGAATGTGAGCCGTGAAATAAGTTTGCCTGTAATTGGTATGTTAAAGTTTTTTAAAAAAATATTAAATTATTTTATTTATCAATTACTTTTTTTAATGTGGTTAAATTTATATACAGTGTTGTCAGCTGATTCTGAATTTAAAAATGTCATGAAAGGAATAGAATATGGTGCAATTGACTATCTTGTCAAACCAGTGCGTCTTGAAGAATTGAAACTGATTTGGAAGCATGTGGTAAAAATTTTTCTTAATGAAAAGAAGAACATTAATGAATCAAGATCAATGGATGTCAATAATTCATATCTACCAAAAAAATCCAAAGATCTTGTGAGGAAAAGAGATGAATATGACGATATTGCTTTAAAAGATAATTTGGCTTCACAAAAAAGAGCTAGAGTTTCTTGAACCCCAGAGCTTCATGCAAAATTTATCAATGCTGTTAATCATTTGGGCATAGATAGTGAGTGTCTTTATTTAATAACTCTTTTTTTTTAAATATAATTTTCTCTTTTTATTTTCTTGATCATAAAATAAGAATTTTTTTCAGAGGCAGTTCCAATAAAAATACTTGATATCATGGACATACCAGGACTTACTAGAGAAAACGTTGCCAGCCATTTACAGGTTTGCTCATTAAACTAGCCTTAATATTTAGAAATTATATGTTTTCATTTTTTTTCATTATTGAATGATTTTTATTTCAAATTATTTGGTTATCATTAATGAAATTTTTTGTAAAGATTATTTACTCATTCATAATTTTATATCAATAAATAAAATTATTTTCTTTTGTGTGATACAGAAGTACAGAAAAGGCTTGAAAAGAAATACAATTGAGCTTAATCAACAATTTTTTGATAACGCAAAAACAAGAAGAGAAAGTGAAAATCAATTTGAATTTCAACAATTCGCTTTAAACAATGATCTTAATGATAACAATAATTTTGATGAGCTTGCAACATTATTAGCACGTAAGTATTTGAAGATTTAATGTTCACTTCTTATTATTAAATTTTTTTTATAATTTGTGATATTGTCATAATCAATTGTTTATGACAATGAATTCATGCAGTTGAATAGAAACAACCGCAAAATAGCTCCGACTCAAGTGCACAAATAAACATGGATTCAGTTGATATTCAAAGTTATAGTTTGGAAGATCATGGGGGAAGCAATGCTTCGAATTTGGCAATCCTATCTGAGTTTGAGAATATGGATGACACGGATGAGCTTTATGTAGCACTTTGCTCGGTAAATAATTTTTTTTATGAAGTAAGTAGGTGAAATACGTATACATATTTTGACATTTTTTTAACTGTTAAACATTTCAGTTTCAATACTAAGATTGCTGCAAGGGCTCCTGAAGGTACTTCTATTTGTTGAGGTACCTTTCCTTTTGTCTCAAAATGATCTTAATTTGAATTTAGTTTTAGATTTTAAAACATTTTAAGTTTACCATATTCTAATATATTATTCGTTTTTTACATTCTGAACAGAAAAACTTCGATTCCTTCCCAGCTCTAAGCTTTGTAGTTTGTTGTTCTCTGCATCTTTGTCCAGATCATGCAATTATGATCAGAATGTGGAAACTTAATGGAGTCATTTCAAAAGTTAAAGCTTGTGGAGTCAATTCATAGTTTGTTTCTTAGTTACCAAATCAATTCTGTAATTTTGCTTCTTTCATTGCATGTTATTGTTGTTTAGAGGTTATGTAAAAATAATAATAAATTTGTGATGTACATCTCAATGTCAGTTTTTTTAATAAATAAATGAAATCATAAGCCATGCATATGCATGTTTGTTTGCATAATTCTATACTGTGTTGCTGTTGTGAATGGTGACTTTTAATTCTCCCACTGTTTACTAACCTTTTTGTAGAGATAGAGAGAGAGAGAACAACGAGGAGTTGGCAGCTGGAAAAATAAGTTATTCCTGTAGAGAATATTTATTTTCAAGAAACAGGTCAACAATGTATGGCATACTTTAGGCGAGATATAGAGTTTTCTATCATAAATATTAATAAAAACTGCAATGTATGGTCCTAATAAGATGAATGGTTTTTAAAGCAATTTCCTAGTTCAACAAATTTTTGAACTAAAAAGTTTTTATAAAGCAGTAAGAAATTTTTGCTCTACAAAATTGCTTTAGAAAGCACTAAAAAAATTGTCATAAATGAAGCCTTGGTTTAATTCTTTCATAATTTTTTGTCCATAATCTTAAATGAAATAGATATTCATGGCATAATAATCTCTATACAAAATGATAATTACATTGTTAAACTTTTTAATGTGATCTCGTTATCACAAATAAAATTTACAATATCAAATTAAAATTGTAAAGCTACTTTTTAGTACAAAAGTTTTTTTAATTAAAAATATTTATTGAAAAAGCTGTTTTGTAAATCACTAAGAAAATTGTCCCAAATGAAATCTTAGGCTTTGTTTGGGATGGCTTTTTTACTGCTTCGTAAAGCAGCTTTTAGTATAAAAATTATATTTTTTGTACTAAAAGGCTGCTTCAAGAAGCAATGAAAAAGCCATCCCAAACGAAGTCTTAATCTTCTATTAATTCCAGCTAGCAAACAAATCTAGTTTAAGAAAATATTAATTTGCAAAGTCACCAAACTATAATTAGAAGTTTGTTATGAAAATTGCAGAGATGGCAGACAAAAAGCTCAGAGAAATGCTAGCGATATACAATTGTCTGAAGCCATTAAAAAAAACGCCTACAAAGGAGTCCTCTGTTACTTATGAATAAACAAATGAAGTGTTTAAACAAATTAATAGAGAAAAAGAATGCTAAATTAAAACGATTTCTCAAAAGTGTGAGAAAGTCGTGGTAAATTAGAGAGAATAAAATCTCTTAATTCTTTAAAAGTTTAAGGAAGTTTAAGGATTCGTTTGAGACGGCTTTCTTATTATTTTTAAAGAAGCTTTTTAGTACAATAATTAATTTTTTTTACTAAGAAGCTGCTTTAATAAGTAGTAAAAAAACCTTTCCAAACAAAATCTTAAACTAGGAAAACATTAGGTAAAGCCCCATATTTTTTGTAAATTTTGATGATTACAAATACAAACATTAAAAAAAAAAAAAAAAAAAAAAAAAAAAAAAAACAAAGAAACAACAGAAGACAAAGCTTACCAAACAAACTAATCAAAGTAGAATTGTATTTGATAGGATATAATATGTGTAAAATCATATGGAAAAGTAAAATTATCAATGTTCCTTCCAAGTTTCCTAGTTATGAAGATAAGTTGTTCCAATTCAGGATCAACTCGAAAGCCTTTTGACTTCATTTCACCATAAAATTTCTTAGCCTTCGGAATCCATCCATCTAATGCCAATCCTTTAATCATTTTAATGTAATGCATGACGTTAGGAATAATATCATATTTACTCATTTTACTCAACATCTTTAGTGCACTTTCTTATTTACCCAATCTAAAAAAATTATTAAAAATTAGAAGGAAAGTGCTTTGATTTGGTGTAATACAATCATCTTTCATTTGTTCAACCAGCTTGATTAATCCCGTGAAATCCTCTATCTTGATAAATGCATGGTAAGTATCCATAGATGGACAAACACCTCCTAAAATCTTCATCTACATTATCTCTTGTGCTTCATCCAGTCTATGTGCTTCACAAAGTGGAACTACCATACAACTATAAGTTTCCAAATCTGGTCGCAAACCAACCTCCATGATTTTGTTAAACATGTTATATACTTCGCACTATAAGAAATAATATGTAACTATTAGGGCACATAATATATTGGGGCATCAAACAATGGTGTCATTTAGGTGGCCGTTGGCATAGGGCTAAAGGCATCTTTATGTGCCCTAAAAACAAAACTTTCATGACATATAATTTTGATGGCATAATCTCTTTAACGACACTTATAAGGTGTCCTAATATACAAGCTTTTATAACACCTTCATATGATGAAAATTGTGAATAAAATACAACAAATATTATGTGTCATAATACGTTAACTTTCCTAACACATTTATCTGATGGAATATGTTTAATAATAAGGCACATTTATGTTATCCTAAGATATATGATTTCCCAACACCTCAATTGAATGAAGTAATTTTAATAAAATGACATTATTATGTGCCTCAACATATGTTATATCCAATATGAATTACATTCAATTATTAATTGATTATGTTGACTCATAATAATTCAATTATAACTAATTAATCTCCAATCAAATTTCTAAAAATCTTATGTACATATGAGAGCTTACATAAGATATTTTCCTTCAAATAAAAAAATTATTTCATAAATATAAAATTACAAGAATTTTCCACCTTAAATACAATAGAAATTCTACTTCAATCTTTATATAAGTAGATAATCAATCTATTACAATAAATGTCTTCACAAAAAATTACACGAAAATCCAAAAAAAAAAATGGCCCTTATCATAAGGGTGATTTCTTGACACAATAACAACCAAGTCTTGGGATCTTTGTTTTCACACTTCATTTTCATCCACTACTGTTTTTATTTTGAAAAGACAATTTAGAATTTGCTTTGACATCGCGATGCACAACACCCTGCCAAAATGAGGAAAATAAACACATCTGAATTGTGATGCCAAAAGTGCAAAGCTTTATTTCATATAGCTCACCTGCTTATGCAAGCCTTCTAGTGCTCTGAACAAATAAAAGCCATACCATTGAAGCTCAAACATACCAATTTCTTTCTTCAAAATCTGAAATAAAATATTAACATTACTATATTTATATTGTGCTGCATCATGTTCCTTTTGACCAAATGAATTATACCTCAAGTCTATCATGCTCAACATGTTCTAAAATGATGCACTCTGACTCTTCATACTTAAAATAGCATTCCTACCTAATCATAAAGTTGATCCTCTGCATCACAATAAACTAACTTTTCAAGTGCTGATAGACATCTTCAAAAATTTAAATTACCCTCATTTATCAATTACCCAAATCATTCCAACATCTTCAAGTCATTATAAACATGGTGTGAATAAGCATTTGCCATCATAATGATCTACTAGCATAAGCATTTGCAACAATATCTCTAATTTTGGTATAAGGATAAAGAAGAAGATGATGGACGTAGCAATCTAAGTATGATAATGAAATTAATGTGTTTCATTCATTCCTAGAATGGTTAAGAAAATCAATACGACATATGCGCGTTTCAAACAATATTGAGGTTAATTTGTAAGCATTTATATCTAACACAATAGAAATATGCAGAAAATAGGTGCACTTCAAATTAAGAGGAAAATAGACAAGGCATGAAAAATATTAAAACTTAATGAAAGATCTCAATTCCTTTGAGCCAAAACAAAATGTACAAGAACATACTTTTTTCATCATCCAATTAAGTGTGCATATTAAGACATAGTTTAGTTCATTTTCATTATTCTATGCAATAATTATAGTTTAAAATGATACTCATGTATCACTTGAACGGTCCTCAATGCTTGAAAAGATCAAGACAAATTAAGCATGAATTATCAAATATATTCTATCTGTAATTTCTACCCATCAAAGTAGGCTAGTAAATTAGAGAAAGTCATAAACATTCATGTTTCAAATATACAATTTGTAAAGCTTATAGAGAAAACCCAAATTAATTTATCTGTTACAGACCTTTTCATTAAATAATGACATAACACTAGGGCCTGAAAATAGAATGCTCCTTACATCAATAACAAATATGAATACAAAGAGTAAAACCCACAAAGTAAACAAAACAAATAATTTATTATTAAATGCCTATGCAGAAAAATCATAAGGAAATTCCTTAACATAGGGACGTTATTGTTGCCAACTAATGCAGTAGAAAATACATAAAAGAAATTATCTAGCATAAAGAATCATTAGGATGTACCAAAATGTTACTTCATCTGCAGTACTAATGTTTGCTCTTCCTGCTACTGCCAGACCTATCATGGCTCCAGTCAAAAGCCTTCCCTACAAAGATAGAATGAAGCTTCAAGATTTTAGGATGAAAAAAAAAAGAAGTAGAAAATTTTAGAATATATTTTTTAATATTAAATCAACATTACTAAGTCTGTATTCTAAATCAATGTGATTGAACATCTTGTTATAAGTTAATTGTGAATGCAATCATAACATTTTCATAAGAACAATAAAATATAACAACAAAACTCTAAAACCTATAATATGCAAAACATTTGTTCTAAACTTTTAAATTTTCATATCTTATATCATATATATGATTTTAGTTGTCCAGTTGAAGTTATTGTAAGTTGCAACAACACGAGCTACAAATCAAAATAGTAAAAATCATCATCACTCTTATTACTAAAGAATGAGATACATATTTAGGAAAAAATTTCTAGACAGAAACCTGATTTAGTAAAATGTAGAACTTTTTCGGGATTATAATGTAACAGCACAATACCATGGAACCTTAAAGGTCAATTTTTTATCTATAAGATCCCGCATCTAAAATTAGTCATTCAATAATGAGAAGTAATAGTGACAATATTTGTCATTAGGATTACATAATTACAAAATAGTAGAAGCTTATTTATGTAAGCAACTATAAGTTAAGAAACATATAGTCAGTTTAAAAGGAACAGTACATCATCTTCAAATCAAAATTACTCCCAAGTAACCTGCCGCTAGATTACATCAATATTATGAAACAAGTTATATGTGCCCGTCTATCAAGTATAAATCTTTATAGGAGTAGTTCAAGTACTCAATTCTTGGGAAAACACTAGATGTATGCACTCATCTTGGTCCAAAAAGGGCAGGAGGGTATACACAAATACTTATTGGAAAGCAAAAATTATAAAAGCCTTATAACACATTATTAAGCAATTCAATCAAACATTAGAAATATATTTTTGTTTATCAGGTAAGAAACCAAGATCTTTTTTTTCCTAGCAAGTGGGCTAGCAGAAATTAAAATATGTTGCATGCATGTTAACTCTTCCTCACCAAACCCAACAAATAAATGCAAGACACAAAAGAAAGCACCACAGGAGATTGGAGCCTATGAATCCCATTCAACAGAGCGGACAGTCAGGTCAACAGAAATAAAACCTGCTATAGCTAAGGGTAAATTGACCAAAGTGAAACTCATGAATGAGGATTCAAGATAATTCTTTTTAGAAGTTGAAAAACATTCAGAAAAGCTCTCTGTATAGTTCAAAATGAATATAAAATGCATTTCCTAATAAATAATATAAAAAATCAAAATTAGTAACAATATGTTAATAAAAATAGAGGTGCAGAACATCAATAGAAAAGCTCTTTGCTTACCAGGTTAGGGGCAGCCCAACCAAAAAGAATTGATAAGATTGTCATCACCTGTGAATCAAACAAGTAACAAGAAATATTTCTTCAAACTCCCACAAAAATTAACATGATTGAGGGATAAAAGTGAAATACGACTTATAATCAGTGCTGTCAAGCAACCTCCTAAGACAAGCCTACGGGGATGACGCATAGCCAAGATAATTTGTTATTTTATATATGCAACTAAAATCAAACAAAACAAGTAAGCATATTATGTAGATAAATACTTGAACAACTTTTAACATATTCTTTTTTAAAGACTTTGGCATTTTATCCCAATTTTTGATATCAATTGGTGCATGTTTCCCATTCCGAGCAATAGTTCCTAAAAACTCGACAAATAATGATTTATTTTGTCCAATAGGTTGACCATATTTGTTAAAATTAACAACAAGTCATTCTCCATCATGTTGGGTAGCATGATATCCCCAAATACTACACATATAGGTTGGACCTCTTTTTCGTTTTTGCTCCACATTGCTTCTACCTTCTATGAAAAAATATCTTAAAATTAAAATCTTGTAAGTAAGATAAATGCAAATGTAAAATAAGCATAGAAAGTTTTGATAATATTTTAAATAAGTGGTAGACCTGCAACATAATTTTCAATGGTATTTGCTAGAACATCTATTTCAACTTCAGTTTGTTCTATGCATCCTGTATTTCTAACATGTGTTTTGGTGTGTGGTGACATTTCTTAAAAATCATTATAAAACAAAAACGTGAGTAGAGTTTAATAGAAGATAAACAATGCAATTTGTCACATATGTTGCTCATATGATCTAAGGACAAAAATAAAATGTACAATATATTTAAAAAAAATTATAAGGTTAACTAAATCAAAATAAAATGCAAACTTTAGATAAACACAAATAAGAAACACATAAAACTACAAAATGTTACATACTAATTAGATTAATATAATGATCTAATGATTTAAGTATAAGAAAACTATTTTACATTACAAAATAAATAGCTCATAAATTAATTACTCTAGTAGAATGCCATCAACATCATCTTTAGTCCACTGAACTTCATCATCAATAAAATATTGTTGAGTAGAAGTCTCACTTTGCAAGTAGTCATCAACATCCGTGTCTATGTGAATGTTATCAAAATTACTTCTTGGTGATGTTGTAACAACAATATACCATGTAGGATCAATAGGATCTTCCACATTAAAAACTTGTTGAACTTGAGAAGCAAGCACAAAAGGTTCTTGATGTCGTTTAATTTTATTGAAATTAGTTAATATGAATCCATCCTCATCCTCCTTCAGTCTCTTTCCGTTAGAAACACAATTGCATTCAAATAAAACAACACTTCACTCTGCTGTGTAGTCCAATTCAATTATATTTTTTAAGATCCCATATTATGTCAAGTTACTTGAAAAAGGATTATTGTCTTTGATACTAGCGAAGTTTGAAGTTAAAGCTTTAACCATCAATCCATAATTTTGAGATTTTCTTCTTTCCATCAAATCTACAACATGAAATCTAAAACCATTTATAAGGTACTCTTTGTTTAGAGTGACTGCATTGGACGGACCTCTAGCTAAGCGTCTCAAATCAGTACAAATAGTATCATCCTTCAATGGATCAATTGAAGCAATCTGTTAAAACAAAGTAGATGCAATTCATAAAAAAGCTCATGTAAAGTATGTTAACATCATAATACTAACCTTATTAGCAAACCAAGAAACGAAACCCTCATTGTGCACCCTTTTAGCTTCATGTTCTCCATAGCGAGACCTTTTTTGTCTTACCATTTCTTTAACTGAAGGGTAGTGTTCACTATATATAATCATAAAATTTATTAGAATATAATAATAGTATTTATATAAAAAATGAAAATATGTATTCTTCCACTAATTATTTTGTTCCTAACATATGGCTCTACTTCCTCACAATTGAAAAGGACATATCAATGTACTTTTATGAGTGTCTCATCATTGAAGATCTTGACCTCTCTCTTTCCAAGTATCTAACCATTTGTTACAAAGATATTAAGTCCTTTCAGAACATTCTCATCCCATTCATTTCTTCCAAGTTGATTATGCATTGTTTCCACATGCTCAGCAAAATATAAAGAGCAAAATGTTAAACTTTCCTTCGCAATATAATCTTCTGTAATTGATCCCTCTAGACGACTTCTATTTCGAACATATGACTTTAACTTTCCACATGCTCAACTTGAAAAATATACTAAACTTCATTCTATTTTAAGGCAAATTAGGATTAGAAGGCATTTTCTTTCCAAACTTCACATTTATACTTCTTAACATACAACAATTTTTGATCCATTAGCAAGTGGTGGTATTGTCCCATGTTTTTCACAACCATTAAAAGATCGACTATCTTTTCTATCAGGATGATCGTGATCTAAGAACCTCTGATGTTCCATATAACATCTCTTATGACTGAAATGTAACCACTATGAGCATGTATTTTCCTGACAAATAGGGCATGCAAACTTCCCTTTTGTACTATAACCTGATAAGTTACCATAACATGGAAAATCATTTATAGTCCATAATAATGTAGCTCGCATTTGAAAATTCTCCTTAGAATAAGCATCGTAAGTTTGCACACCAATTTCCCATAACTCTTTTAACTCAGCCACAAGTGGTTGTAAATAAACATCAATATCATTTCCAAGTTGACTTGGCCTAGGAATAAGCAAAGAAAGCATCATGTATTGTGATTTCATACATAGGTTAGGTGGAAAATTATATGAAATCAATACAACAGGCCAAGTACTATGAGTTTAAGTCATTATCCCAAATGAATTAAATCCATATGTTGCTAAACCCAATCATACATTTCTAGGATCTACAACACAATTTGTATCTTGGTAGTCTAAGTACTGCCAAGCTAGAGTGTCAGCCGGATGCCTCTTGAAACCATCTTTTATGCGATCTTCTTTATGCCATATCATATATGATGCCGTCTTAGATGACATGAATAATCTCTGCAACCTTGATGTTAATGGGAAGCGCCACATGACTTTTCCTGCAACCTTTTTTATTTTTTTACTTGATATATCTTTTGAATTGCTATCTTCTTTAACCCATATTGACTCATTACAAATCTCACATTCATCCTTAAATTCATGAGGACCCCAATATAAAATGCAATCATTATGACATGCATCATATTTTTTATAACATAAGCCCAAATCTTGAATTATCTTCTTTATCTCGTAATAAGACTTTGGTAGATTAATATCTTCAATTGCTTCCCTTAATAAGTCAAGCAACATAGTAAATGATTTCTGAGTCCAATTACCAAGGCATTTAAGTTGAAGCATTCTAACAAGAAAATCAAGTTTTGAAAACTTTTTACATCTGGGAAATAATTCTTGTTGTGAGTCACTTACCAACTTATAAAACTTTGCAGCATCCGCATTTGGTTTATTAATTTCTTCTCGTTCATAGCCCTTCCATGTCATCATTAACATCATCAATATTGTTGGAATGCGATCCAATGTCATTTCTAAATGTTGTTTCTTCATGAGCAGTCCAATTGTAATATCCATGTTTGAATCCTCTCCAAAGCAAATGAGCTTTAACATCATCTCTTGTCCTTCAAATGCCTTTTCCACAATCTCTACATGGCCATAGTATCATTCCACTTGAACTTGTTGAAACTCGTTCACTATGAATTAGGTTGTTAAACCTAAGCTTATGTCCCACAGGGGGGGGGGTGAATTGGTAATTAAAAATTAATCCCTCTTTTTAATTTTTAAACTGAAAAAATAAATTTTAATGAGTTTTGTATAAATAGATTTTTCAACCATATTTTTTAAAAGTAAAAACACAAAAATAAAAAGCAGCGGAAAAATAAAGACACGAGGTGTCACGACCCAACCGGGCCGGGATGGATCCCGCTCGCATCAGGCCGCGACACAACTGTTGAAAATCAAGGATCTAGTTTTGGAATTTGCTTCAGACTTTCTTTCAAATATTAAATAGACAGAAAAACACAGAGCTACTATAAACATCCAAATACAGAACTCTTCATCTATCTTTTCTTTCATCAAAATAATCATATACAGATACAATGCATGGCTACAGACAGAAAGAACATAATAGAAACAAAAAAGCCATGACTGTACAAATTACCTAATCTCAGATCAGACACAGAACTACTAGTCCAATACCTCCTTCCCTTTCCCAGAACCTGAAAAACACATAGAAAATAAGGATGAGCTAACAGCTCAGCAAGACATCACTCACCAATCAAGATCATCAGAAATTCACATCAGAAAATAACCGTACGGAAATCATAGAAAAGATACTTGATCAATCGAAATCAAACAACTGATATAGAAAACTGAAGTCATGTCGAATCGGAATTCAGAAAAGATACCATAAAGCTTTCAAGTCACAGAGCAGATACAATCATACGGAATAACCAGAATCGTACAGAAATCAGAAATCAGATAAAATCACATTCATATCAGATAATTCTAATCAGATAATTCATAAAACAGATCAGATAAGTCACATAACAGATTATCAAATATTAAACATCAGATTTCAGATAACATGTCACATATCAGATTTTAGATTCCCAGACCCTTACAGAATATCGACGGATTTTGGCCCCTTATGTCTCCCTTCCCTGACACTTACAGAATCTCGACGGATTCTAGCCCCTTATAACTCCCTGCTGATAGCATACAAAAACTTCAATTCATTCAATGTATCAATTCAAAAAATCAGAATTCGTACGAAAAATCAGCGGCATAACGGCAGTATATGGAATTTCTACAAAATTCACAGATTTAGAAATTTACCAAACTATCACAGAATATCCAAAACAACATTATAAGACTTTTATTGTACTGAAGTAACATTTTTCAACATCCTGGTAATTCGTAATTCAATTAAAATGCCACAAAATTCAAAATATCACGTAGAAATCTTCCAGAAAATATTCAAAACGTGCACAATTATCATCTCAAAAACATACCAAAAGTTACACGGTAAAACCTTTGTCAGAAGAAAATAATACCAGAAATTCGCTAACGGAAACAAAATCCGGAAAAGAAAAGTCGTCAAAATCCATGTTTTTGAAAATTGAGAAAGGTGGAATATGCCTTGCCTCGAGTCGATCAACTTTCCCAACTACAGCAACGGACGAAAATGAACCGGAGTCGCCCAAAAATCCTCTTTTCTTCTTTTCCCTTCATTTTTCTCTCTCATGGGCTTTCTCTCACTTCAAAAACGATACCTTTCAGATATTTATTAAGCAGGATCGTCCCGGACGATGTCCCGATTGTCCCGGGACGATCTTCTCTGGACTCAAATCATCAAGACGAAAATTAATTCCAATTTCTTCGTCCCTGGACGATGCTCTTGGAAAAATTTTGTTCCTGGACGAACCCATTTCATACAAACGAACCATGCAGAGTTCTTCACAACCTGTACTGATCGTCCCGGACGATCCACTTCGTCCCAGACGATCCTAGAAGGAAAACAGCCTTTACACGAGGTTTATAGTAGTTCGATCAAAACCAGACCTACATCCACTCCCCAAAGGCACCCTCTGAGTATTGAACTAATACCAATAGTGACTCTCCTTTTACACCCACAGCAAGGCGGAGAAGATTTTTACAAACACTCTTTCCACCACTACCCGGTGCGGTAGAGAACCGTCGTCCTTTTACACTATCCCCAGTGTTGGAAGAGAACCATCGTCCTTTTATACTATCCCCAGTGTTGGCAGAGAACCATTATCTTTTTACACTCTCCCAGTGTAGGCAGAGAACCCTTATCTTTTTACACTCTCCCAGTGTAGGCAGAGAACCCTTCGGCTGTTCACACTCTCCAAGTGTGAGCAGAGAACCCTTCGGCTGTTCACACTCTCCAAATGTCGGCAGAGAACCCTTTGGCTGTTCACACTCTCCAAGTGTCGGCAGAGAACAAGATCTCCTTGATAGATCTTCTCACAAGAAATCTAGAAGGAAGAAAGAAAAGAGTGAAGTAATCCCAAATCACAAGTAGAGATTCTTACCTTTGAATACCAAGTGAAACTTTCACACTCCAGTAGTAGGAATCCTCCTTCAAACACTCTCTTACACTCTCTCCTTGACTCTTCTTTCAATAGGCATGAAGATCAGTGGACAAAAAGATATTGTGGCAGTCAAAATTGGACTTTATATGGGAGAGACAAGAAAAACCGTCCAAAAACTATAAATATTCAAGTCAATATGCATTAGATCATCCCGTACGATCGTGGATCATCCTGGACGATTTTACTTAAGTGAGTTGGAAACAAACCTAATGTATATGGGTACGAAATGACTTCGTACACACACATCGTCCGTACGAACTAGGTTCGTCCGGTACGAACGGTTATTCCATAGGCCGGTTCCCAAAAACTGCAGAACGTCTCTAAAATTTCAGAGACGGTTCACTTCATCCTGGGACGAATTATGGGTTTGTCTGGATGAAGTTTTTCCAGAGAGAAAATCATCCCGGGACGAATACACTTCGTCCTGGATGATCAGGACTTAGAAAAATTTTCTCTGACTCCTGCTCGTTCCATTGCTCTTACGAGGACATAACTGACCTGATCGTCCCGTACGAACTATGTTCGTCCAGTACGATCAATACAAATTTATCAAGATCTCCTTAAGTGTATGTGTGTATTCACTCAATTACAATCACTCCCTTTCAAACTTAATTCAAAGAAAAATACAAGTTTTAAATACACAATGTATCTCATGTTGAATTTGATTTGCAGTCTGTATAGTCTGGAGTTTGATTTTACTGAAATGTTAGTACACAAAAGAGTAAAAACAACTCTTCCAAAAAAAAATGTTAGGAGATAAATATACATAGAACAATAATATTTGAAATCATGAAAACTATACAAGTTGCAAGAATGTAAAATATGCAAATAACAACTCTCTTAATAGAACATCCATTATTGAATGCAAAATTTAGAAAGTCTTTAACTCCACTTTTAAAAACTGCATTACTCCTTGAACAATACATCCAACTTCTATCCATTTCCATATCAGAACCTTCATATAGCAAAGGAGAAATGAATATTAGAAACAATGAGAACTAGTGGATGCATATTCAAAAGGTTTGAAGTACACTCTTTGATTTGCAATTATAAATAAACAAGTGATTAAGCAATGAGTAAAAAAAATCTTCACACAAAAATAAAATCTTATATGATAACATTGGTAGTAAATTTTGGCAAATTGATTTTTGGAGTGAATTTATTTTGAGTGATATGGAAGTAAAAAGGGAGAATATTTGAGGGGACTGTGAGTAGAAGTTGGCACTATAGGCTAAGAGGAGAAATAAGAACATTGCTCTCTTATCGCTTTTAATCCCACGCCTTTGCTTTTGGGAAAATATAGGGAGATGGTGGTCTCTATAATGTCTCAAAATAAATTCTTACCCCATTTCTCACCAAAACTTATCAACTTGTTGATGATCAATCCATTGATCACATAGTGTCTTGGGTTCTTTTAAACTTTGAGTCTCCATTACTTTCATTTTTCTTTGCATTATGCTTATTAGCATGAAATGAAGACATTCTATTTAAATATCAAGTTTTAGTCAAATGCAAATTCTCAAATTTGGTCTTTTAAACTATTATATGACCGGGGGTCCAAGGGGGCAACGCCCATTGATGGGGATTGAAGATTTATGCTCTAGATTCACACTTCTTAAAAGTCTTATAAATTTTAGGTCATAGCCAAATGGCTTTGCTCAGAATCATCTCATGCAATATGATAAATTAAAAAAATAAAGATATTGATGTCTGGGACCAATTCAGCATAAAATAGTTCAAAGATTTGTAATATTACGAAGAATTTCTTAAGGAGAAGGATGAATGACATTTTCACATAGATTAGATGGACCCAAGATGTCCAGTTTGCAGGCCCTAGAAAATTAAGTATATTATTCACCTTTCTTTAGTTAGTATCCATTCAATCTTTTTTTTTTCTTTTGTACATAGATTGAACGTTAAGCTTTAATATTCTACAAAGATCAAGATTCAAACTATAACATTTCCTAAGAAAACCTTGAGAGCATGATATCAAATTTTTGTTTTTGTCTCCGCAAGGGTTTGTTACTACAAAAAAATCAAGTAGTTATCGAGCAATTTTCAAATTTCAAATATAAGTGTTAGCCCTAGTGACGATCATTAATAAATGTCAAGCAAATGCTCATTGGCATAGGTGATGACAAGGGACCAGGATAGAAGGGAGATGAAGGCACTGAGCAAAGGCAAAGATTGAATAACGGAAAAGGAATTTCAAAGACATCACAACACTCACAAGAAGCATCTTTCACGTATCCCCGAATTGAAATTCTGGAACACACAAATTTCAATAATAATAAATCCATCAGTATTATATAATTCTTAAGATCAATAAATGATAAATCCATTGGAATTAAATAACTCTAAGATAGAATATCATTCTCATCAAATGAAAGTAGCAGGATATATAACTTCTATGCATAAAGATATATAAAACACACTTTATAAAAAAAAAAAAAGTACATTGCAATTTACGTCCTTTACTCCTAAATTGCAAACAACTCAATCAATCTTTCCCCATAGTAATTCTACCATGAAGATTATTTAAGACAACTATTGTCAAGGGGTATGATACGTCTGCCCAACTAATTAGAAAACGCCTACACTATCACCAATGCAATATGAAGTGTTGGGCTTAAAAGTTAAAACACAAATCAGGAGATTCTCAAGTGCTCAAATATCAGTTCTAACGTACAAGCCAGGACCACATATTTGGATCTTCGGAGGCATACACTTTACACCACATGGTAATCAAGATTGGCCTCAGGTTGGCTATTGGGGCTAGCCTTGTCAACCTTGTTTCACTATACATTCCTCTTGAAGTGCCTGATAAGGTTTTAAATCTTAATTTCCTAATCCCATTTGTCTTCTAAATAAATACTATTGATTACTCATTTACCCTTAATCTTTTCGGATGAATCATGTTTTCTACTTTTTACTTGGAGTACCTTTTGCATTCAAGGTGGTTAAAAACTTGGAATTACCCAAAAACTGAGAAGAACTAGAAATAATTTGAAATCAACACAAATCATCATCTATCATACATAGAACTCATCCTCTCACAAGTAAAAGTCAATGCACTTAAAACATGACTAAAGGCCTATTGGGGTTAGCCTTATCAATCTTGTTTCACCATAAATTTCTTTTGAAGTCCTGATAAGGTTTTAACTCTTAATTTCTGAATCCCATTTGGCTTCTAACCAAATACTATTGATTACTCCTTTACCCTTAATCATTTTGGATGAATCATGTTTCTGCTTTTTAATTGGATTTCCTTTTGCATTCTAGATGGTTAAAAAGTTGGAATTACCCAAAAAACTGAGAAGAACAAGAAACAATTTGAAATGTACAAATCAACACAAATCATCATCTATCATACATAGAACTCATCCTCTCATAAATAAATGTCAATGCACTTAAAACAAGACTAAAGGCCTAGCTAGCCAAAGGAGCCAACCAACCAAGCATAAGCCCATCAATAAAAAATAAGATAATGAACTTTAAATATTGTAATTAAAATTGCTAGGGGGTTGGAGAGTTGATAGATTGTCTTATAAATTGCTACTTGTTTGGTAGAAATTATCATAGATATCATGTTGTGCAACTTGGTCTTCCAAAGTTCTTTCCCGCCTTTCATTCTAGAAATTTGAAAGCTACTTAAGTAATTATGAAGAAATTTTTCTTCAGTGCTTAAAATTGCAGTGATGCACGATGAGGACAATCCGTATGATCATCAATGATGGTAATGTAGGCACTTTTTTAAACACAAGTGAACAATGGAGTAAGTATACTAGGGAGAATAAGGCAACATGCATGCACAAAGAGCACTGATAGTAAAGCATTTAGAATGATTCCCATTGGTAACTTACATACACAAAGATCACTAATAGGAAAGCATTTAGCATGATTCTCATTGCTGTAGTTACTAATTAAGAAGGCAGGATTAAGAGGCAACAGGGGAAGAATTAAGAGATGTAGAGAAGGTGCTGGGATATGTGAACTGTAGTGTCACCTTGCCGGAAATTAGTTTGCAGATGGAGTATAGGGTAAGATAGAATGAAGAAATTTCATAATCTGCATCCGTATATGGGATCAAATAGCTTTTAACAGGTAAAACCAATTAACTCTACCTCTACCTGGAGTCCAATTTAGTTGGTGGGGGTTGAGATGAATTGGAAAGAGATTGTTCCATTTCTAAGCTACACAGGCGACTCCATCTTATTATCATGGTTCAAGATTTATATAAGCACTTTGAGGATTACGTCAAGAAAAATTCCTAGTAAATAGAATAAGCACAATTTATCCAACAAAGCAAAAAAAAACAAAGTCATAGAGGACCAACAACATACCACTTCTATTTTCCCCATATAAGAAACTAATGTTTTCTTACCATCATTCTGTTCTTCCTACTAAAAATATGTAAAATGAAAAATGATTTGTAGTTGTTATCCCTACAGAAAATGTCAAAAGATCTAGGAGACCGTCTCACATATTCCGACTCTCCTTTAACTCAAAACTGGGGTCACCAACCTAATATTATTATAACCAATACAAGAATTTGCCTCTAATATTTCCTGATATCACAATCATCTCTTACCAAACAACTGAGAACATCTAAAAAATCATTTGAAATTTCTAATACAACATAAATTATCTATCATACATATAACTCATTAACAAGTTGAGGTCAAATCACTTAAAACTAGACTGAACGTATGCCATATAGAGTCTACCAATCAAACACAAGTTCATCACTAAGAAAATAGAAATGGGAACTGTAAATGTTGTAAATGAAATTGCTAAGGGCTTGGGCAGTTGGTAGATGCTGTTCTTAGAAATTGATGCTCATTTGGTTGAAATTATCAAAAAGACCCCATGGTGTACAACTCTGTCTTCCAAATCTCACATGCTGTTCTAGATAGATCAAACATATTGAGGAAAAATGTCTATGGTGATTCAAATTGCAGTGATGCAAGATGAGGGCGGTCAGTATGATCAAGTGATAATAATGAGGAAAGATAGGAGGAAGAATAAGGCAACAAGCAAAGAAAATCACGGATGTAAAAAATATTGAGAATGATTCCCATTAGAGAAGTTAATTAATTTAAATGCAAAATTAAAAGCCAATAGGGGAACAATCAAAGGAGATGAAAACAAAGGGATGCGATAGGCAGACTGCAGCGAAGTGTCATCTTGGCAGAAATTAGTTTCTAGATGAAATCAACAAATTCCACCATCAGCACTCGCAGATGGGATCAGCAAGCATTTCAAGAGTCAAAATTTATTCATTTTAGTTCCACTCAGAGTCCAATTCAAAGGAGGGAGATTGAAATTAATGGCCAAGAGAATAATTTCAATTTTGAACTAATCAGAACACTCCAGTTTAGTAAAAAATTTATCAACATTTTCAAGAATTTATTTTATTTAAAATTGCTGGTAAATACAATCAGCAGAACTTATCCAGCAAACTGAAAAAAAAAATCATGAAGGAGAAACTAGCAGTGACAATTACTTAACATCATTTAATTCTTCCTACAAAAACTACCTAAAATGAAAAGAGATCAACAGCTGTTATCCCTACTGAAATGTCAAAATAACTAGGAGTATCTCACATAAGCTAATTTTTCATCATCCTGGCTCCTTTAACACCATCATTGATCCAATACTAATGCAATGCTTACAAGATTTTGCTTTCTGATATTCGAAGATATTACAACCATCTCAAGTGGCAATTCAATTTATATGATTCAGGTTAAACAACATCGCATCCATAATGTCAATAATAATGGTTCTTCACTGACTTCTGAACATAACTAATAGATTTTGGCATCAGTCAGTCCCTTTGCTAATCATATGTAAACATGAATAGTATCATTCTTGTCAATTGCAGCCGAAGATGAATTCAGTTTAAGAATTAGTTGAGTTTGGCATTCCAGCACTTAATTCTAGTAAATTGGACTGTATATTAATTCAAACATAAATATTATTGCATAAGCATCTGTAGTTTGATCTTGAATTTTAAAATGAAAATTATATAAGATGTTTTTGAGTGATTATTTACTGTATTATTTAAGGAGTTAAATGACCTAAACATTTATCTATCATCTTCATTTAAAAATTCAATATTTTACTTAGCACGGAACAAGCAAAATATAATGCTTCAAGTTCAAAAAACTCAAGAAGATTTATCAAAACATTAAGCTCATTCATCATGACTCAAGCTTCCATAAATCATCCATCCCTTATCGTAATAATTTAGGTTCAGAGCCTTCTTCTCCATTCATTCCTTCTAAGAGCAACATGAGCTATTGAAATTCTACTTACGGTCATTCACTGGAATATTATCACCAAAATAATTTAAACAAAAAAAATGATAAAGCATAACAGAGACACAGTTAAGCCATAAAAATATGAATGCATTTATAAAACAAAGCAAAATAGCAATAATCATTGATATTAAATATCTATGTATGTTAACATACAATATCAAAATGAACTAATACACAAAGGCTCGAGATGCCCATATAAAGAGTTCATTTGGCAAATTTTAACAGATCTAAGTTCTTGGACAATAATTGGTCTTTGTCAATTGTTGTTCCAAATATCAAACACCACACTCATCACACTTCATGCAGTTATGAATTATTATGACATACAAAAAACAAAAACAGTCATAAAAATAAAGTTGAGTATTATGAATTCAAGCAATTGATAAAAGAAATAAAAGGTAATACCCATCGCATAGGACTCCCACCAATCCTAGGTATGTGAGGGTTGACGCTTGTAAAGTAATTTTGCTCCACTTGGAACCTCTAGTTTACACTAGAGAAAACATAATCATTGTTCCATCCCTGTCCGCTAAGTAATAGAAGAAATACTAACATATGAACTTACTTATAGAACTCAGACACAAAATAAATTTTCCTAAAAAAAAAAAAAGATTGACAATCAATTTTAAGAAACTATGTCATTTTCCATATTGACACATACGGACATTCCTGACAATTTTCACAGCACAAACACATTTTTTAGCTAAACACGTAAGAAACAATTCATAATATGGATGCTAATTACCACACAATTATACATGAAGAATAGAATATAATTTTTCTTTATTCAGTCCATCTTTATAATTAAGACATTGAATTCTAATTTATGAGCACAATCTAGTAAGATATTGTTAATGAGTTGGCTCACAAGAAAACAAGCTATGTGGAAATTGGCTCAAGCCTGGCCCATCGCATTCACTCACAGTTAGCCACTATGGTTTATCCAAACATACAATCCAACCAATTTTTAAATTGGTTGCATTGCTAACATTGGCCATCCTTAGGGTTAGAAATGTGTCAAAGCGAGCTAGATCAACCCTGGCGTAAGCTTGAGCTTGACCCTCAAGTAATTAAGCAAAAGCTCATGCCCAAATCAATGAATTTGAGTGAGTTCAAGCAGGCACACTAGCCGGTTAATTTTCATGTGAAGTAGAAAAGATAAAAGTGGATTATAGGATTTGCCATGATGGAAATGTGGAAAGAATGAGAGTATGGTAATTAAAACATCAGAATAAAAAAAAACATAATACAAGCAAGTCAACTAAAGCAAACAATAAAATCAATTTGTTGCAGGGAATCTTTCCAATATAAACAGGGGAAGCAATAAATCAAATAAGAAAATGCAAACAGATTAAAACCAGACCAATGTCATGAAGAACTTCAAGATCATCGACATCAACGGTGTTCCATATGCTGATTGTTCAGAAATAGAAAATGAAAAGAAGAATGAAGAAACTTTTATTCAACCCTAGGCACCAGGCATGCGAATTTCAAAAAAGGATTAAGCCTAACAATTGAAAGCCACGAGAAAATTTACTTGCAACGGTCGCTATTGTCGATGTACCGGCAGCGTCAGCAAGAACGAGGCAGCGATCAGCAAGAACAAGGCAGCGATCGGCGATAACTAAGAAGGGTAGACGGAGAGAACGCACGTCGGATGAAGAGAACCCATGCCGGATGAAAGAGGCGAATAAATTTGAATATGACCTAGGCGAAAGAACAAGAAGCAACAGCACGAAAACTTCTTGTTTTACCGCCAAATAATTTTGTTTGTGTCAAATTAATACATGCCCTAATAAATATGCAAAAATTAGAATATGTCATAATAAATATTTTTAAAGGCATTTAAATAAAATTGTCTTAAAATATGTGACGTTAAAAGTTAATTTTTTGGTAGTGTTCTATCATGCAATTTTCTCTTGTCAAGACATAAATCAGATAATTGCAAACCTTAAGGTTTGGAATTCAACCTCTTTTTCTCATCTCATCATAAAACCTCAGAGAATCAAAGAGATTTCAATGTTTTGCCAAGTAACCAATCATATGAGTGTAGGAAGTACTATCTGGTATGATGCAATATTTTGCCATTTCTCTCCAAACTCTTTTTACTTCAATCAAATCGAGAAGAATATTACACCAACCATCTAAAATAATGTTGAATCCAGTTTCAAGAAGAAAGAATTTTTGTTTCAAAAGAAGAAGCTCTTTTGCTTCCTCTACATTCTTGTTTTTGCAAAGAACATGAAGAAGAGCATAAAATACATCCCAATTTGCTTTTACATTGAATTTCTCCAAAGCATGGAATGTTTTAATTGATTTCCCAATCTCATTTGCAAATGCACACCTAATTTTCAAGGAAGAAGTGTAATCTTAGTAGATATGAGTAAAATGTTCAATTTATAGTGTATTTTTGTGCAAGTTATAGCATTGGCAAATTTTACATGCCTTATATTAGGCATAGAAATTTGCAGTCAACATTTCTCACCACAAACTCCCTTTTGGTAGAACTGTATTATCGAAAGATTTATAATGATCCTCAAATGGTGAATGATAGAGATTTCAAATTTATATGTTTCACTTAAAATTTTCATGACAAACATCAATATTAAATATTAAGTTTTAACAATATGTCATAAAATAAGTGAATTCACTCTCCCCTTTTTTTTAAAAAAAAAATTCTAAGTGTAAAAAGCTTTAATATAAAATTATTTAAAACTATTAAAAGCAATAATAGAACATGAATTTTTTCCATGAAAAATTTCTAATAGCATTCGAATTTTATGCATATAAGGAGAGCAACTCGATAGATTCGACACCGGGCAGCGATCTGCTTTATGGTGTTCAAATATAGGTTACACAATATGATAATGGAAATAAGATCATCATATTTTTTTTTTTTTTTTTGAAGAAAGTAATGAAATGCTTTATTAAGAAAAAGACAGAAATGGAGATTACAATCTAATACCATCTGATTCCTTCATTAACAATTTAATGAAGGTAGGAGGGATATTGCTATTCACCACATCTTCCCAAATAAAAGAGCTAAAACAAGCATAGTTAGCACAGAGATCAGCTAACTTATTGCTACCTCTATTCACAAAATTAAAAATAACTAAATTGAAATCTTTAATAAAAGAGAAATCTATGAGTTCGTTACCTCCTTCTTCCACCATTTTCTTGATAAAATTGATAACATTCTTGTTATCACCTTCAATAACCAATCCTTTATAGTTCTTCATCCAATCTCTGATTACACTCTTCAGCGATAGGATAGACTGAAGTTCCATGGTACCTGAATCCCAGTGCAAAAAATCTTTACCAAAGGCCAGCAAAAGCCTCCCAAGATGATCTCTAAAAACTTTTCCTACTCCGGCCTTATAGGAGTTATGAAATGCTGCATCAATGTTGACTTTGATCCAATCAGACGGAGGAGGATACCAAATGTTGAGCAACCTAGATGGTTGAATAGTACCCTCATTGCCTGAGAATTTACATCTTGACTTCCTGTACCCAGTGGTAAAGCAGACCGCATTAGAAGCTATGAACATTGGACTGAAAATTTTCTTCTCATGCACAAACAAATTCCTGGATTTCCAGAAATGATAAATGGTATTATAGTAAAGGCTTATCAATAAAGGGCTTTGAACCTCAAGCCATTTAAAGCATTCTTCCACTAAATGGAATTTAGGAATTCCAAACCCCCACTTGTTTAAAACTTCCACAGCCTCTAGCAATTTATTACATCCAAAAATTATGTGCTCATTGTCTTCTACTATTTCACATCCTCTAGGACATAAGTCGAAGCCTTGAAGCCTTCTATAACACATAAATTTGTTTGTAGGAATAGCTTCGTTTAGTAATCTCCACCAGAAAATATAAACTCTAGGAATAAGTTTGGATTTCTCAAACCACCTCCAAACTTTTACGTATGAGTAGACAGGTTCAATTGCTGCAGTTGCTAATGCTGTTAAGGATTTTCCAGAGAATCTATGAATGAGTTTCAAACGGTCTTCTTCCTTTTTATGAATCTGTATAGAAGTTATCAGCTTCAATAAATCTTTACCAAAGAATTCCTGTAACTCTTGAACGTTCCATACTCCATTGCTTATGAATCTCTCCACCAATTGATCATCTTCCAACTTAGGATTGATAAAGGTTGGCCAAAACATCAAACTCTTATCAAAGATCCATGTATCTTTAAATACATTGACTGAACTTCCATTGACAATACTCCATATGACTATTGGCTTTAAAAAACTCCCTCCATTGCAAATTAATTTCCATGATACCAATCCGTTTCTCCTTGCTAAATTTTCAAACGGAATTGGACCATATTTGGGGAATAAAACTTTATGCATAAGAGACTCTTTCTCTTGACAATACCTCTATGCTAGCTTGGCCCTTAAAGGCCTTGTCTTCTTCAAACAAGAGTTGATACCAAGGCCTCCCAAACTCTTTGGTTTACATAATAAGTCCCAGTTAGCATAACAAAGTCCATTACTTCCATCCCCTTTGCTCCAAATGAATTTTATGCATGCCTTTTCAACTTCGAACCGAATTTGTTTAGGGACCAATGACAAAGTAGTGTGAAAAGTAGGTAAAGAAAGTAAAATAGAATTCACTAAAGTAATTTTTCCAGCTAATGAGAGCAGTTTACCACCCCATATACTTAGCTTATTCAATACTTTGTCCATAATGAACTAAAAATCAGCTCTATTTAACCTCGTCAACGTAACCTTGTTCCCAAGATAAGTGAATTCGTGAAGTTCCCTGAACTTCATAATTTTACAAATCTTCTTCCTTCTCCCTTTCTTCACTGATCTTCCAAAAAGAACTCCAGATTTTTGTAAGTTGATTTTTTGACCCGTCCATCCACAAATTCCAAAAGAATACCTTTTACCACTTTAACAGATTCCAATTTAGCTTCAGAGCAAATCATAATATCGTCGGCATAGAGCAAATGAGAGACTTTGGGACTATTCGAAGATATGCTAATGCCTATTGAATTCCCCCTTTGTAAGAATGCCTTAGATAGTAATTGAGCACATAACACAAATAAAAAAGGGGAAAGTGGACATCCTTGGCGAATGCCACATTTAGCATCAATCCACTTTGAATATATTCCATTGATAAGTAAAGAAAATTTAGGCCCAATAACACATTCCATGATCATATTAGCATAGAAATCCAGAAATTCAAAATACTTTAGAAAATTATTCAATGTTGGCCAACCCAAGGAGTCATAGGCTTGCTCCATATCAATCTTGAATGAGACCATCCCCTTGGAAGAATTGGAGTGTCTGAATTTGTGAAAAACTTCTTGAGCTACAAGAACATGATCCGAAAGAGACCTCCCTTTCATGAAAGCCACTTGTTCTTCGGATATTAATTTAGGAATTACAAACAAGAGTCTATTAAGGAGAATTTTACCCGCTATCTTATAAACCGAGTTACATAAGTTAATGGGCCTGTAATTGGAAGGAAAAGTAGGATCCTTAATTTTAGGAATCAATACAATGATAGTGTTTTTCCAACTTTCATTCATTTTACCACTTACGAAAAAGTGATCCAAGGCTTTCCATAAATCAACCTTATTGATATTCCAATAGAATTTAAAAAATGAGTAATTCATACTATCTTGACCCGGTGCTATGTTACCTCCAAGCTCCTTAATGACCTTCTCAAGTTCTTCAATTGAAAACCTTCTGTTCAGAACCTCCCTATCAGCTTCTACCAAGGTATTGATTGGAATCGGCCATCCATTCAATATACAGTCTCTATCTTCCCATTTGTTGTTAAAGAACTGAAACAACACTTCTTCTATTTCTTTTTTATCCTAAACCAAGTCTCCTTGTTCGTTTTTGATATTATGGATGTAGTTTAAATTCCTCCTAGCACTTGCAAAAGCTTGGAAGAATCTTGTATTTGCATCCCCATCCGTCAACCACTTAATCATAGCACGTTGTCTCCATGTTGTATTGAACCGGGCTAAAACAGTATTGAGCTCCTCTATTTTTGCTTTCAGATTCCATTGCTCCTCCTCCGAAAGCTCTCCAACGTCAGCTTCCTTCTCCTATAAACCCAGAATATCTACCTTTAGCTCTTCTTTATAAAGACTAAGCTCTTTAAACTTAGCTTTACTCCAATAGTGAAGATTCCTTAAGGTTCTTTTCATTTTTTGGTTTAATGCTTGAGAGGGATCTCCTTGTGCTTTCCTTCTCCAAGATTCTCTCACAATAGCTGTAGAAGATGGAATTGAAGTCCAAAACTCTTTGAATCTAATAACTTTCCTGGCTGCAGAACTGAAATTCAGCAAATTCAGTAAGATCGGACTATGGTTCGAGGCAATACTTGCCAAATGCCTTTCCATTAATCTATGAGGGAGTTAAAAGCAGTTGAATTAACAAGGCACCTATCCAGCTTTTCCAAGATCCTTTCAGCTCCTTTCTTGTTATTACACCAAGTGAACTTGGAACCAACACTAGAAACCTCATGCAAATCATTGCAAGAGATAAAAGACTTCATCTCCTTAGTCCCCATACTAAAAAAAAACTTCCTTCCTCCTTTCTTTTCCTCCTTAGACAACAAACAATTGAAATCTCCTCCTATAATCATAGGAACATCTTTAACCATGAGACGATCTAAACCGTCCCAAAGCAGCCTTCTTCTATACACGTCTTTACTCCCATATATAGTTGTTATTCTCCAAGTACCTTTGTTGAGAACATCAAGGTCACCAACGACAAACTGTGTTGATGCTTCCACCACTTTGAATGAAGCCTTCCCTTGTTTCCATATCAACAAAATACCTCTTGATAGGCCTTCAGAAGGAACATAAAAGAAATCCCAATCTTCACCGAACATTACCTTAATAAGCTTTTTATCAACCACTGTCAACTTAGTCTCTATCAACCCAAGAAAGAATACACCATGATCTCTTATGAACTCCCTTGCATATAGGGAAGCTTTTCTTTTTTTTGCTCCCTTACAATTCCAAAATCTGATAGATGTCATTTAATGATCTGAGGGGAAGAGGTTCCCCGCCCTTTGTTTCACTTCTCCTTCCATTTTTCTATTTCTTGGAACAAGTTTGATTGGATCAAGTCCCCTGAGTTGTTTATCACCTTTTCTTCTTGATTTATTATATCCATCCTTCTGTATACTGGTTTTATCTTCTAAGGACTCAAATGAAGTTGATTCAACTTTGTTAATTCGAGTTGGAGCCAAAACAGAATTCCTCTCCTCAAGAGCAATTTCTTCAACTTCACCAATTATTTCTCCTTCCTCCCCCAAATTGTTTAAAACTTCATACTGATTGGGATTGCAAAGAATTTCTTCAAGATCACCTCCCTTGCCAACTTTGTAGCCTTCTCTGTTTACTGCTAAGTCCTTAGCTATCACCGGATCCTTCACTTTTTCAATTGTCTTCTTAGCAATCTAATGCTCTACATTCAATTGAATAGAGCTCTCAATGGCTCCACCTTGGTCCTCATTTCTTTCAGCTACTGAATTGAAAGATTTCTTATCAGAGGTAGGAATCATCTTCCATTGGTTTTGAAAATTGCTAACCTTGTTTTTCTTTCTTCCATAATCAACATGAATCCATGGTCCATAGCCATCATCTTTGGTCTTAGAATGGTTTACCTCCATCTGTTTTGAATTCACCTTTGATCCTGTTAATTTGCCTTCCTCAGAAACCAACTTCGATCTGCCGAGACTAGCATAAGTTTCTACACTTGTATCTGAACAAAATTTCTCCACATGACCGATTTTCCCGCATTTGAAACAGATGTTTGGTATCCTCTCATAACTGATTTTTTGGTAAAATTTCCCCAAAGCACCTTCAACCCAAACTCCCTGTTGAAGTTTATCTTCCAGTTTGATCCGGACACAGAGCCTGGCAAATTCACGCCTCCCCCACTAGAACATGTTTTCATCTATAAAGAATGGTTTACCAACCATAGATGCAATTCTACACACATTATATATATCCCAACTTGCAATGGGAGGTTGGGAAGCCTGATCCAGATTGGGGCTGTCAATCCTTTCATGGATGAGGGATCAAAACTTAGGGACCATTTATCTAAACCAACAATGCTTCCGTTAACATACCAAGGACCACTGTTTAAGATTGCTTCCATAGCTTCAGCTTCTTCAAATGCACATAACACCCATCCTCCTCCAAGCAGAGTCATATGAAATCTGCCATACTGATTCCACAGCCTCCTTAACTCCTGCCCGATAATATGATAGGTTGCATTCCCCAGCACCTAAACAAGAAGGGACTTCTAAAATTTAGAAGTGTTATCTGCCTCATTTTGCTTATTTAATTTCACCACCCATTCTCCAAGAAATTTTCACCAAAATCAAAGTCAATTCTTTTGAAATTTGGTCTCATATTCCAGGCATTATTCATGGATTTGTCAGTTTGAGGTGGAAAAACTATTCCAGCCCTTCCATCAGAGATACAATTCCCCAGAGTTGCAGAATCTCAAACTCGAACATACTCCCATCCCTCCTTGGCTGCAAGTTCTTCACGAGTAACCTCTCCATTTGTCTGCTCAGCCAAATCTGGATCGACACCTTCGACCACTAGATTTTTCTTCATTACCTCAGCCTTCTTACACCCTCATGAGGAACCCTTTGCTGAATCGAATCTTCCTTCTGCCAGCATTTCTTCATTTGAACCAGTACCAGTCTTATTCAAAATAAAACTGAAGTTATTGTTCTGAGCAATCTGCTCTTCCAGCATGATCTTCTTCCCTTTGCCAACACAATCCATATTTTTCTTAGGAGAATGGTAACCTCCCTCATTTATTACTAGAGGTTTAGCAGATTTAAACCTCAATATAGATTCACGATCAAACACCTTATCGTCATCACCGAAAGCTGGGGGAGATAAGCCATGATTCTTGCAAGAAAGGATTCTTACTGGAGGAATCGAAGAGGAACGACCTTCTCTAGCACCGAAGTATGGTGTCCGGTGGCCCTCCACCGTCATCAGAGCGGAGAGCAATTTGCAGGATCACCAGAATTCAAAATTTTGTTATTCTTTTCTCTCACTAAAAACCTGGAGTTTCTCTCACTAGAACCGTGAACTTTTTTAATTAAATCCAATAAGATCATCATAAACATGTAGGAATTCCTTTAAAAAAATTTGGAAAATTTATGCTTATATATATATATATATATGTATATATATATTACATAATCAAATTATCCACCCAATAAACTATGATTCTCAATGCATATTTAACATGAAAATTTTTTAAATTAAATTTAAGATCAACTAAACTTCATTTGTACTTTATCAGGATTGAAAACTTCCAAAGATTAATTAGCAAAACAAACGATCTTTAAATATTGTGTTCTTATAGTCAAATCAAGCATCTCAACGAGACAAATCCTACAAGCATAAGATTGCTTAAATATGACATATTCGAGTAATTAAACATTCAAAAATTATATTGTGATCAAAGGTATTACTATGAATCATTTAATGGCGAGTTTTGAATTTTTTTATTATATATGTGTAGAATGATTGTTTCAATAACTATAGATAGATCATCACTCTCTATATAAACTTTGTCAACTTTCATTTTATCAAAACATAATTATAAAATCAGAATTAAATGTTTGATTATAAAATCATACCATAGAAATTCATATCCCCAAACCCTACCTCTACACCAGATCTACTCAAGAGGACTCTTATCTTTTCTCAAAGTATTAAAAGAATGAAGTAAGAACAACAAGTTTAGTTTACTCCCTCCTACACCCTCCACATATATAAATATCCAATTTAAATACTTTAAAAAATATAAATATATAAAAAGAGTTACTCATAGAAAACATAAAGGCTTTCAAAATAGGTAATGCTTAAAAAAAAAAAGAATTTACCGAATTTATAGTGCGTATAACTGATTTGAGAACTAGCACTTATACTTTCTTAACCAGGTCACCATTTTCACAAAAGTTACTTTATGTCTTACAGAATACTTATTCTATTCAGGGGTTCACTTGCATTTCTCTTTTACTTTCACTTTCCCAACAATATTTATACATATATTAACATAGCATCTCTCAAAACATTTCTTAAACTTAATTCATTAGACTATTAACATATGAGATGCAATGATTAACATGTACATGTTCCGATTCTTACTTATATCTCAACTTCCATTTATATCTCCTTTTCAACTTCCACACCTTCATCTAACAAGTGGGGCCATAATTCCTCCCACATTCCATCAGGTAGAACATGCTATAAGAGCCACTTTTAATGTTAATTAACCTCTCATATTTGCTTTCGACAAGTGGGGTCATAATCTCTCTCACATCTTCATCAGATAGATTAGGCCAAAAAAAGTACATGGATGGCCTTTACAATATAATAGAAAGTGCACTTTTTCTTATTTTAGAACATAACATCTCCAATGCCACATAATGCAACATGAAAATAAATGCAACATTAATTAAATTTAACATTCAATGCAATATTCAGATGATGCAGAAATTACCATTAAAAGCCTCAATACTATAAAATATGCACTCACTTAACTTTCTTGTTTTAATTTCTAACTTCAAAGGAATATTAACATTAACATTTTAACTCTCTTATATAATTAATGTATTTAATAGAAAAACCTCCATTTGATAGTATACTCAGAAATTTGTATGAAAAAATCAACAATTAAAAACTCAATTTTATACAGTCTAAATGTTCATTAGAAGGAACACAATAAATACTAAAAATCACATGATGAAAACTTTGTAAAATTTGAGAAAAATATATTTTTGATCATATTTTTTATAAACTTATTAGAAATAAAATCCAAGACATTTAGGAGTCTACCTCAAGCTCTACAATTTTTTTAATTGACCCGATGAATGAATCCCAGACTTTAACCTCTGAATCTCTTCCCTTCTCTTTTTTGTTTCTCTTTTCCTCTTCTTCCTCTCTTCTTCGACTTGCTTGGTGGTGGAATAAATTTGGTTAAATGGGTTTAGATATTTTAATATTTAAAATTCAGTAACTTGACCCTGCACTATGATGTCAAATTCCAGTGTCACAACACTCTCAAAAAATCATGTAGATGCTAAGTAAATATTCTCACCTGAAACCTTGCACCATAATTGTGCTTCCCAGCTCCGTGACATTCACTTATTTTTCTCTGCAGCTCAATGTTAGGGTGTCGTATTCCCCAAGCGCCATGACACCCATAAAACAAAATCCAAATCTTGAATTTTCACATTTTAAACACCAAACACTGGCTACTGTATACCCCATTCAACATTATAATACTCATAAGTATTGATTAACTTAAAAGTGAAGATTAGTTACATAAAATTACTTGAATTTGATGATAGATACATTCTCTCCTCCTTACAAAAATTGTATCCTCTATATTTATATTCTACATCATATATATTCAGAAACTTAGTCATAACAAGTCAGGATACAACTGCCTCATCTCAAATACTTTCTCCCAGGTTACTTCCTGCTCTAATCGGTGCTTCCACTGAATCCTTATTATTAGAAACTATTTGTTCTTTAAATGCATTACATTAAAAGCCAGAAAACATTTAGGTTCTTTCTTGTAAGTTAGATTGGGTTGCACCTCTACATTAGTTTCTAGGACTCTCTGATTCATATCTGGCACCCATTTCCTCAACACAGACAAATGAAACACGTTGTGAATGTTAGACATATGGTCTGATAGAAGCAACCTGTAAGTGAATTTTTCAACCTTCTCAATTACTTCAAATCGTCCAATATATCGAGGGATTACTTTCATATCTTTTCTAAATTTATTGACACCCTTTGTTGGCCTGACTTTTAGATACATAAAATCACCAAGCTACTTTAAATTATACAGACTTATACTTAGGGTCAAACTATTTTCTTTAATTGTTTTGAGCTACTTGTAATCTTTTTCTGATCAATCTAATTTTCTCAGTAGCTCTATCCACTAGCTCAAAACCCATCAATCTTCTTTCTCCTACCTTTACCCAAGATAACGCCGTCCGGCATCATTTTTCATACAAAGCTTTATAAGGAGCCATATTGATACTTTCTTGGAAATTATTATTATAAGAAAAGTAAATCAGAGGTATATGGTCCTCTTAGCTTACACTAAAGTCCAAAACACAAAGCGTTAATAGATTTTCTAGAATCTGAATGATTCATTCAGTCTGCTCATCTAAAATTCAACTTCATCCCCAAACGCTCCCAAATACTTCTCTATAGTTTGAGTCAAATCTATCATTCTAATAAAATAATAATAATCTAAGGGATTTTGTGTAGTTTGATAATTTCTTTTACATGCAACTGAGCCAACCTATTAATAAAATTTGTCTACCTCATTGGCAGAAAATAAGTAAACTTTGTCAATTGATTTATAATCACCCAGACTCCATCATGGCCTTACCTAAACCTGAGAAAGCCCATATAAAAAACTATACTGATCTCCTCCCATTTTCAATTAGGAATAGGTAACTAGTACAATAATCCATTGGATCTTTAATGCTCAGCTTGCATCATCTAGCGCGCTTCACATTTAGAAATAAACATAACTTCGTCCTGCTTCAATTCAGTCCATTAGAACATACACTTCATATCATGATACATCTTGCTCTAATCGGAATGAATGGTATACTCAGAAAAATGGGCTTTATGTAGAACTTCTCTCCTCATACCACCTCTACATGGGACCCATAATTTGCCACTGCATAAAATTATGCACTGCTCATCTACTTGTAATTCAGATGTATTTCTAGAGTGAATATGATCTAACAACCCCTACATATTCCTCATCCACCTTTTGAGCTTCCTTAATCCTATCCTATAACAAAGGCTAAACTATCATATGAGAAATGATTCCAACATACACATCAGAGGAACACATAACTTTGAACTCCAACCTCTTCATTTCTATAAAACCCTTGAATTTTAAGATTTTTGTGTGCATTTAGTCTGTACGAACTGAATATGATGTAGATTCATCTGTACGAACTAAATAAATTTTTTTGATATAGCCCATCGTCTAGGGTCAAAAATCAATTATCATCCGTATGATATGTGAATAGAGGAGGTCGTCCCGGTACAAAAGTAAATGTCGTACGTACAAACCTAAATATCTTTTATATATATATATATATATATATATATATATATATATATATATATATATATATATATATATATATATATATATATATATATATAGACTGTTTGATCATTTTGAGGAGAGAGAAAGGAAAAGGAAGATAATGAAAAAGTCAGATTTTGGAGGCCGCGGTGTCATTTTTGTCCGTCGTCGTAGCTGAGAGAATTGCTTGTCTCATAGTAAGGGTTATAAATCCAATTTTTGATTTCGAGGATTTTGTGTTTTGGTATTTTACTCCTCAAATTTGTGTTTCCATTACCAAAAAGCATGCATATCTTTGCACCGGTAAAACTTTTATCTTGTAACTTTTGGTATGTTGTGGAGATTATGATTTTGCATGTTTTGAGTATTTTTTGAAAAGTTTTTTCTGTGTATTTTGAAATCGGCGGGGTTTTTGTCGAATAGAATATTTTTTGGATGTTGAAAAATAGTGCTTCAGTACAATTAAAGTTTTGAAATGTTGTTTTACATGATTTTTGATAATTTTCTGAAACAGTGTATTTTAATTTTATTTGAAATTTTTATCTAATGTATATATCTTAAGAGTTTTCTGAATTAAGCTTAATCATGTACTATTTATTGTAATGTAATAAATGGATATAGATATGTGCTTGAGTAATAGCTGGTCGCTATTACTGTTATAGTATATTGATAATATTATATGTGTGTAAAACAAGCAAGTAAAGACTGATTGACTCGTTGGTTAGAGATTGATTTACCTATACAGGATGGTGGGCCGACGAGCTTTCCTTTAAATACTACGATTTGGTGTAATTCTGTACTAATTTACGTGATACACTGATTGGGAGTTATAAGGAGATTATTACTATGCCAATGAGCAAAGAGTGATGACTCTATTTATTGAGCCAACTGTTTACTAACACTAAAAAAAACACCGTGATAGCTGGAACTTTTACTTGTTTAGTGTGACCACTGAAATGCATATTCCTGAAGCATCTTTCTTAATATATTACAGATTTATTTTTACTGCACGGATTTACTGTTATTGCATTTAATCTATTATTCCTACCATCGAATTACTACTGTTACTGATATAGATGATGATGATATTTGATATTACTGCTTCATGGTATTGATCTTATGCATGTGATACACTGAGCAAGCGATAAAGAATAATTGAATAGCATGTGTACCTTCCGATATGATTTTACTATATTGATTTGATTTGATGCTTTATATGATTTTATACTTATTGATATTATTGATATGATGATTGCTTTGTAGATTTGACATTTGTATTAATTTACTGCTTTACTAACTCTTGTTCTGTAGTATTTTATTTTTTTATAGATTCTTCTACTGCATTTGAGTTTTATTATTTTTACACATGTTCAATGATCATATGACTGTTACTTCTATGATTTGATCCTTAATATGCATATTGCTATTTTACCATGCTTTGAATTCAATTTTAGGTTTTTGGTGACCTGCTGAGCCTTTTAAGCTCATTATACGTGATTAATTGATTTCAGGTAAGGAGCCTGCCACGTGAAGCTTTATGTTGACACTAGTATAGTTTTTGTTAGCTTTTGGTTCATATACTTTTGTAGCCAGTGTGGCTATTGTATATATTCCTTTGGACGCTACTTGTGGATTGTACTTATGAACTGTAAAAATGTGACTTATATTTTATATTTTATTTGCTTTCTTTAATGCAATATCAACTATGGATGTTTGTATTGATCTAGAATGAATGTTTGTATTGATCTTGAAGAAAAGAAAAATATGTATGTATAAGTTCTTTCAATTAGATTATGTGGGACATTACAATTTCATTGATCAATGCTCGCTTAGAAGTAATCAAACTAGCTATCAATCCTACTCAATGCATCAACAACCATATTTACTCCATTTGATTGATAAATGATATATAAATTATAATCTTTAAGCTACTCTAATCACCTTTTATGTATTAGATTCAATTCTTTCTAAGTGAAAATATTTAAACTATGATGGTTAATATAGATCTCACATCTAACATCATACATCTATAATGTTGTTAGATTGTTAAAACAAAAATAATAGCAGCCAGCTCTAAATTATGAGTTAGATAATTCTTCTTATGTATCTTCAACTACTTGGATATATAAGCCACCATGTTTTCACTTTGATGCAGCATACATATCAAAACTTTCAACAATGACTATATAGCTGAAATCCTTCTATACCTGACAGAATAATCAATACAAGGGCTGACACCAGACATTCCTTTAACTTTTGAAACCTTTCTTCATACTCCGACGTCCAATAAAAGTGTGCGACCTTCTGAGTCAACCTTGTTTGAAGGATAACAATCTATGAGAAGCCTCTAACAAACTTTCAATAATATCCTATCCTACCGAGAAAACTATGGACCTTAGTCATAGATGTGGGCCTCGGCCAATCAATTATATCACGTATTTTCTAGGGATCCATAGTATGTTACAAGCCAACCCGATAAACGCACAGACTGAACAAGTCCTATCTTATTGGCTTGCAACCGGCAAACCCCAAGATATAAGTTTTGAATTTTTTTATTTTCTTCCAATACAAATTTTAAAATGAACAACAGGCCGTAGAGCTACTAATAAAATCAAGCACTATAAATAATCTCATTCATAAAATTTCTATTTCATTATCAAAATGTATATATAATAATTATATTATAGTATATGGCTACCAACTAGAGTATAAAATAAAATACAATACATTGGTCTTGATTGTATAAAAATTGAAAGAGAAAATACTTATATAGTCTCAAATCATATCCTAACATTTCTACTCGACTGGCCCCTTCACTTTCCCAAACCCTAAAAATGAAAGACAAAATATCTGCGAGCTAACACAACTCAGTAGACCACATTTAAATTGATATGAAATCCCAAACATTCATTTATTAAGTATTTAATAAAATAGTAAACACAATAAAATAAATCATTGTGAAGAGCATAATAATAATCACAGTTATAAAAACTTTAACTAAGAGCATTGGGAAAGTAAACAAACAAACACTTCATATTTTAGAGCGACAAATCATAGAATTCCTTCTTATAACTCCCAATGCCATTCATTAGAATTGAATGTGCTAATAGCACCAAAACATGTCTTATAGGCACCATAATATGACTTATAGTTACCAGAACATGCCTTATAGGAAGGCATCATAATATGCCTTATAACTACCATTAAATGCTTGTTGGCACCAAATAAACTTAAACATTTTCCATCACATTTCCTCATAACTTGTCATTTTTAAATAGTAAAGAAAATAATTTATTTCATTGCAGTAATTAAAATAGAAATAGGCATATTCCAAATTTCACAAAATGACATGATGGAAGATAATAGAAATCATACTGAATAGAAATATACTATTTTAGAATTTAGCTTATTTAATGAGGGATTATGTAAAGATTATTTTAAGACTTTAATTGTATTACAATAAAAATTTTAAGTTTAGATTTATTTTCTAATAAATTAAAATAATGTATATTTCAAAATACATTGTGTAAAATTTTTTAGAAAATCCCTAAATATGCAAAATTGATGCCTCTACAATATACAAAAAGTTACATAATGAAAGTTTTATGGGTGTAAAATTTTCCTCATTTTTTATTATGAAAGTACAAATTTAATAAACAAATCTATAAATTAACATATTTTTAAAAATTAATATAGGTTAAATGTCACTTAGCTCGATCCGAACAACTTTTAGAATAGGGCTGGAAGCAGAAAATGGATTGAAGTAACCTAAAATGGGTTTTCTCTAACTAAAAGCATTGCCCTTCTCTCTTTAATTAGTTAGCTGCCTAAAATTAATTACATAAAATGGAATAGTGGATTCAAATATTTTAATATAAAAATTTACTGTAGTGTTGCGGGTGTAAGAATCGGTCTAGCCGGCCATTGGACCAGTTCAATTGAGCCATCTTTATTTATCAAATGGATGTAGCGAGACGAATAGGCATGATCCAGTAAGCGAAGCGAGTGGGTCAATCGTGAGCTGGAGCGTGCTTGGACGGTCAGATTACGTGAAAGAAAGATGAAATGCATAAATGAGTGGAAAATAATGACTCCTCATGGAGAATAACTATTATTCACTCCCTCCTTTTGAATTGAAGAGGCTTGGAATGAGAGGAAGTTGTGCCAAAAGGAATAAGAAGAATAAGAAGAAGAAGGGAGAAATAGAGAGATGGAGAAGGGAAATGGAGGAAGAAGGAAGACATGTGCGTGCAAGTTGGGGTTCAAAATTGATCAACAAGAAAGAGAGATTGAGAGAAAGAGAGAAGGAAGGAAGCAAACTCGATAGATAGGGAAAGTGAGAGTCTTATGTAAGGGAAGAAGATAAGAATTTTTTTTAGAATTTATTAAATTTAATTTCTAAACTAAGAGAGTTAATTTAGAAAATATTTTTATGAAAGAAAGATTAATTTTTTTATAAATTTTTAAGTTCAATTTATAGAGATAATTGATATTTTTTAGGTATTTAAGTTATTAGAAAGAAAATAAATGTGTTTATATTTAGAAAGAAAATAAACTTAATATTCATAGAAAATTTTTATTTATAATCAATAAGTTAATTATTATGAATCTAATTAACAAGAATAGATTATTTATGAGAAAATATATGTATTTCAAAATGAAGAAATTTATATTTTTGAAATATTAAATATAAAATATCTTAATATAAGAAATTTGTTTAGAAAATAATAATAATCAAATTTAAATTTAAGATTTAAAAAGTAAATAATCAGAGAGAGCGTATGTTTGAGAGATTATGATATTTAAATAAAATATAGATTTAAATTGAAAATGCTAATTCGGAAAATTAATTAGACAAATAAGGAATTGAATTATTAGTGATAAATAACATATTTATAATATAAAAAATATAGAATAGGAGAGCGAGAAAGTATGTGTGTAAATGTTAATAAATTTAACGAAGTAATCTTTTATAGGCTTTAAATCTATTGTCATTGGAATAAATAGCAAAAATGAAATTGCATATTTTCTAAGTTCAAGGTGATTACTCATGTATTTTAATTATAGTAATGATATTTGGTTCTCCTACATATGATGCATTAAATACTGTTATTAATTGATTGCATATTATTAATATTTTATGAACTAATGCTATATGAATTTTCTTTATCAAAGGCAATTGATCATGTTGAACTAGAAGGCTTGAATTTAATATTATAGAGATATCATCCATCCTATGTCATGATATTTATTATATAGATTAATATGAAATTATTTGAAGAAGATAAACTATATGATTAAAATAAAATAATTGCATGTGCATGTTAATGGATGGAGCACACCTCCTTATGATACTTGTTGGGGACGCAATGTACTCCTGCACGTTAATAAAAAAGGTTATGAAAAAGGAAAAGGAAAAGAAAATGAAAAAGAATTATTTTCATTTGTACTATTTTAGATGGTGGCTCCTGTGACAGTTATATTATTTATGAGAAAGGATAATGATATGGCTAAAGATATGGATAATGATATATGTATATTATTGAAAGTTTTGAAATGAAATTATTTAATGTTTGGAAAATTATCATGCATATTATTCCAAATGCCTTGAGTTACTGTAGTTTAGAAGTATGAATTACTCGCTGAGTTCTTTATGATTCACTCTTTCTATTGAAAATTAATTACAGGTATAATTCAATTATTTAAAATGAGCAAAAGAGGTAAAAATCTATATCATAAGGGCGCACCGTAAGAAAGATATTTAAATGATTTTATTTCAATTTATTTCAAACTTGAGATTTTAGTGGCTCTTTTCGCTTATTGAAAATAATTAGTTAGTAATTGAAAATTTAAACAATCGCACGACCGTCTGTTCCCGCCTGATTAATTTGAGTCTCTGGCCGAGTCATGATAACGAGCTTCACATGGAACCCCATGACATTGGCCACAATGCCACCCTACCGGACACATAACATTGCCTATAAGATCGATGCACACCATCGACACCAAATCCTATACTCAGAAACTTTGTTGCTTGCCTTTTCCAGTAATATTATTACAAAATATTATCTATAAAGACAATGCTTGCTTTCAACATCATTATCTATGCTCAGTAACTTTGTCTCCGATGTCAACACCAATATTGATGCATGCTATTGCTAAAAGGAAGATGAATGTCATCAACACCAACTATGTCTCCAACATAAAAATTGATATTTAAACTAAACTTCATAATATTTAATATTATTTCCTAGAAAGAGAACTATCAAGCATATCATGAATGATCTATTGAGGGAAATTCAATGCCTCAACACTACTTAAATTTTCAACCTAAAGTTCATTTTCTACTTTTTATGACTACTACATTGTACCAGTGTATTCCCCAAATATAGGAAAGTTTATCATCGAAAACATACACTAATAGAATTATTCAATTTGATAAGACTCCATGGTTTTCCTCTTTTTTAGTTCTTCACATAAAAATATGGTTGTCTCTAATAACTCTTCTTATGTGTGCTGAATCTTTATATAAAGTCAAGATCTTAAATGCTCTCTTTGCCATCATAAAATTTTTAGAACATTACACCACAATAAAGCATAAATTTTTATATATATTCAATGATTTCTTATCTTCTCTTATTCTAACTTTTGCATGAAATTCTTTACAAAATTTTAACCCTATATATTTTATTATCCTGTCTTACATTAACTTTCACATGAAATATCCTCAAAGAATTTTATCCCTATTTATAGGAGTGATACTAAATAACACTACCATAACCCAAATAAGTCTTGATGCCTTAGTACCTGAGTTGTATGGAGAAATAGTTGTGTAATACATAGGCTTCATTTGTGACAACTTTCATAATGCTTTCTAAAGCAGCTTTTAGTATAAAAATTTCTAGAACAAAATTTTTTTTATTACAAAGTTGATTTATAAAGTAACAAAAAAACTATCCCAAATGAAGTCATAGTCACATAAGATTTTCTTTCCCTCTATCTATATTAGAATTTTTTTAGTTATAAGGGAGGCAACATGGCATTCTTGAATTTATATGCTATCAAACAATATCAATAGATTCATATGCCAATTATTAAACTCTAATAAGAGAGTTTTCTCAAAAAAAAAAAAAAAAAAAAAAAAAAAATAAAACTCATTATCAAAACAATAATAAAATAGAAAGAGCATTTTTTGTATGAGAGGTAAAAGCAAAATGGAGGAAGGAGTGGATATATATATATATATATGTGTGTGTGTGTGTGTGTGTGTGTGTGTGTGTGTGTGTGTGTGTGTGTTTGATAGCTTGAGTAGGTGAAGTAATTTGTTTTGAGATTAATATTTTATATGATATTTTGAATTGCACTAATCTCAATGCAAATTGAATGCTTATAAAAATTATTATGATGTATTTTATATAAAGACATCCCAACATGATTTTTTATTTTATAAATAATTCCTTTTTCTGCAATAACTTTGACTCTTGCCTCATTAACATTAATTTTGTACATCATCATCATCATCATCATCATCATATTATTATTATTATCATCATCATCATCATCATCATCATCATTAATATTAATATTATAATATCTTATTCCATTAATTTAACAATATTTAATTGCTATTAAAAATTAGAAAAAAAAATAAATAAACATAACTTTTGGCACTCAAAATTGGAACTCAATTCCACACTTTTTAAGGCCAACTTACAATTTAGAACAAGTTCCATCAAATTTTAGGCTTCATTTGGGTAGCTTTCTTATTGTTTTCTAAAGCAACTTTTTAGTACAAAAAATTTAATTCCAAAAATTAAAATTTTTTACTATAAACCTACTTTAGAAAGAAGTAAGTAAGCCTCCCTAAATAAATGCTCCTAACTCATTTCTGAAAAAAGAGATGCACTTATTTTTTAACACACTTCAAATTAGTTTATATCACTATAAGTATTTAAATCCCAATTACAAGATTGTTTATACATTTTCCAATAAAATTCCCATATGACATTCAATAGCAAAATAGATATCAAAAGTTAAGCCAACAACAAAAGAAATTTTCACTCTTAGCATAAATCATAGGTAACTTTCATAGAATTGAATACAAAACTTTCACAATTGCAAACACAATCTATGCAGTATATCAACATTATAAGAAGTTTCAACAATTGATTCAACACTATTTTACATCTGGTCATATGGCCACAACTAGATCTATCCTCACCCATAACAATGAGAAGATCAAAGCCAATAGAATCGACTAGATAACGACAATTGTCGAAGTTTGATTCTGCCTCCCCATAAGCCCCTTGAGGAATGGATAGAGATGAAGAATCACCCAGAATGAAAAAAATAGCTTCCCAAATAGAGGTCCCCATGACTGATATCCATTATTTATGGCATCTGATATCCCAGCCACAACTCCAACAATGTTTATGATTAGAATGGTGGTTGGGGGAATGTGCAAAGCGGTCCATTTGAAAGTGTAGAGTTCTCCAAACTCATCATCAGAGGCCTTCGAAGTAACTGTGAAGTTGGTGTCAATTCCTACAAGGATTTTGAGAAAGTCATACACAACAACGAAGAGGTGTGTAGAAATGCGGCCAATGACCCAGAATTGCTCATTTCTCCATCACTCTTTACTGCTCACTCTGCTCCATCGCAATTCCAATATCCCTGTGGAGAAAATGGAGATGAAGAGTGCAATGAAGAAGAGGCTTGCAAACGTGCTAATCTGCAACAAGGAAATGTTTTAGAAATAGAGCATTGAGTGAATGATAAAAGAAAATCTTTTAGATTTTTACATGTATTTGTTTTTTTTTTCTCAGACTTTTGTAATTTTCAATATAATTGTTCAATGCATCAAATTTGAATTAATTATAGCTCACCCTCAACATTGATGTTTCTTTGGACAAAAATTGGTGGAAAGGAGCATTCACTGAACAATATAGACTTTTAGGGTCCATCTTACTAGTTAATATAAACTTACAATAATTGATAAATTTTATAAAGTCCAAACTACTTCCATGCAAAACTTCATTCCAAAAAACTTCCATCCAAAGAAATGATAGTTTATGGTAGGACAAAATTAATTCAAATTTAGTTATTTGAGGCACTAAATTGAGCACCTACGAAGTCTTGGATTCAAATGGACACACCTAAAAAGATGAAGTACCATTTTAATCATCTATTCAATATAGTTATGTTTGAAATTAGCATAAACTTACTGATGTAATGATGAATTTTCTCGTGAGGAGACTGACAGCAGGTAGGGTACAGTAGGCAAGAAGTGGGAGTAAGTGAAAGGGTAAATTATAGTGTTTATATATAAAAAGCGTTCAAGCCATTTGAAATGGCCATTCTTATAGTCATACCAAATCGGGTTGTGTTTATTGAAGAATATTTCAACTGAACCAAGAGCCCAATGTAAAATCTGGCTAAGCCTATTAGAGAGATTTATAGGAGCTGACCATTTAAATGCTAGCCTTTCTGTCATGCAGTAAACATACCTCCATCCACGACAATGCATCTTGAAGCCTGTCAAGATAACCACTGTGATTGAGTCATAGATCCATCCCAACTGCAAATTTTAGCAAAAGTTATAATATTTATTAACAACTCTTTAGAAAAATTAAGATATATACTGCACACTTCTATTTGTCTATGGCTATAATTATCTTGATGTTTTTAGTTAAATTAATTAGCCCCTAGGAGTTGATGGGGTTGTTTTTTGGTTTACATCTAATATTTAATAAGATATTTTTATTATATAAATAATTTTGTCTGGTAGAAAATACTATTTTCTTAAATAATATCAAACCTAATAGCCCCAAAGATTACCAATGTTCCCCATTCTATCTTGTCTTCATAGCCATAGCTAATGACATGAATGGCCTCTTTGAACAGAGCTGCTAGGCTTGATGAGTGGGGAAGTCCACCTTGCTCCATTAAAGTGGATGTCACAAAGGCTGTAGATTTCCCAAATCTCTTATCAAAGTTCATATGAGACATGAGCATCTACTTGCCTTCATCAACTCCTATTAGAATTCCATATGTAGAGTGAAGTTCAACTTTGTTAACAAATGCTAAAAGTTTGGATTAAAGCCAAAGCAAGAAAATACTCACCTCGATCTACCGGAATCTCATTGTCATTCTTGTCAAACCATGACTTCTTTCACCTGCCAAAGCAAGGACAACAATCACAACTCACCATTTTTGGCCTTTTGAGTCCTTTAGGTGGACTGTAGCCATAGAGAGCTTGACGGCGAAAGACAACCAATTCCCACATAAACTGGACCTTGGATTCCATGTAAACCTTTCATATTTATCTAGAAAAAAGATGAATCAAACATTAGTTATTGAATTATTGTCTATGCTGGACCTAACAAATCATCCTTGATGGTACCTTAGTAGCTTTTGCCACCAATGCATTTATGTACTCCTATTTAACTTTAGAGTAATGTCAAACTTACCTCACAAACAAAATCAATTTGTTCCACATTAGCTACTTATATATTAGAAAATATTTTTAAATAAACCAAATAATATGTAATCTTTTCTCACATCTAATTGATGAAACTCCTCATCAATTACAAAATTTTTAATTTAGATATTTTTTAATAAAAAAAAAACTATAGAAAGCAACAAAAAAATTATCCCTAACAAAACCTTTGTTGTATATAGTCTATTATAAGTTTATGTATAATTTGATATTCAATAGAAATTAGTGAATTATACATGAGACAATAAATTTTAGGGGAGTCAAAATAGGTCAACGGGTCAAATTTGGGTTCAACCCGAATTGACCCTGGTATAAACAGGTTCACCCTAACTCGATCTGGTTTTGCAAACGAGTCAAGAATGTCAACCCAAACCCGACTCGCTGACTCGTTGCGGTAGTGTGGTAATAGAAAGAACTGTGGACGCGAGGCGAGCGAGCCGTGCGCTTGTGGGTCTGTGTCGAGCGGCCGACAACGAGTTTTGTGCCAGAGCATGCATTGGATTGGACCCGTGAACCTAGTGTGTTGATGCGCAATATGCTTGTGCCGTTGTGACAACTACAGACCCACTGCCTGCAAATGACAACCAATTGCCGACCTACGGAGCTAGAGCGGTGTGCCGACCTAGCATTCTAGTAGGCTTCAGACTCTATACGTGAGGCGAATAGGTCAGAACTTGCTAGCGGGTCAATTTAGGTTGATTTCGGATTACCGGATCAACCCAAACGAGACCCGATATATATGAATACATTTATATTTTAATGAAAATTAAATACATCTTATTTTATAACTATAATTTTTTATCAAATTTATTCATTTTTTATTTGAACTAAATGAAATAAATAGAAAAATTATTGCTAGAATATATTAATACAAATTATATTAAAATGAGCTTGAAATTTATTAAATAGAACTTGAGATTACTATTATACATAAAATAATTTAATTTTTTTAAAAACATTCTTAATTTTTTAAAGGAGACGGATATCTCTTCTTCGGTTTACCCAAAAAAAAACAGATATCTCTTCAATTTAGATGAAGTTTTTTTAAAGAGAGTAAAAGAGAGATATAACCCTGAAACTCATAGCTGAGTTAATTACAGCCGTCCATTAGGTGAATGAGATTTAATAAAAGCTCCCCGTCCTTTTAATAAGGCATCATTCTGTCTATTTCTCTCATTCGCGCTTCTTCTCCTTTATCTTCTCTTCTCACCGTTCTCTCTATCCTCTAGATCTTTAGGCTGCGGGCTGTCTCTGACGGAATATAAATCTTACTGGGTTTTTCTTGATAAAGAAGATACTATCCTTTTCTCTCGCACATTGGCCGAATCTGAAGCTATGCTACCGGACGGGTTCCCGGCCGGATTGCGAGTTTTCGTGGTCGACGAGGACTCCGCCGCTCTTAGGATGCTTGAGAAAATGCTTCTCCAGTGCGGCTATGAAGGTGTGTTTTTCTTAAGCAGTTCTGGCGATTTTTCAGTCCGTCTGTAGGATTCTAGGGTTTTTTTTTTCTCATGAAAATTTTTAGGGTTTTGACAATGCCTTTTCCTTTGTTCTTTTCAGGCTCTGTTTCTTCTCAGCAGCGTTGTTTTCAATGGTATTATTTGAAAATTTATGATTTCAATTCAAAATTATTTTGATATTATTTGTTAGAGAATCATATTAAGAAATGCGGATGGAAATTGTTGACCTCTTTGATGAGTATATATTGTTATGTGCACCGAAGAAACTCTAAAAATCAGTTTCAATTCTTCAAGACGCACTGGTTTGACAAGATAGTCAATTGCACCATATTTTATACATTTCATGACATTTTAAATTCAGAATCAGTTGACAACACTGCATATAAATTTAACCATGTTAAAAAAATGTAATTGATAAATAAAATAATTTAATTTTTTTTTTAGAAAACTTTAACATACCAATTACATGCAAACTTATTTCACGGCTCACATTTTTACTAATTCAAATCCATCCATACATGTCAAATTAACATCAATGAGCACTATGTCGTAATTTCCTATATTTGCTCTCAATAGCTCCAAGGCTTGAAGTGGACAATCAGTTGTAGTGACTGTAAAATAATTCATATGAAAAATATAATAACTAAGCAATATATAATAATTTTTTTATAAATATTTACCAATATGCATTGAAGACAATTTTTTTTTTCCTTTCAGTTCTGTTTAGAGGTTTATGATTTACAAAATTTTTAGGATTTTGACTGTAATTTTTTTTTCTAAGTAACATTATTCATAATCAAATTATTTGAAAAAATGATTTAGAAGATCATAACAAGGAATAAAATAAAATCAGAATAGTTTAGAAATTAATAAATTTTTAATTCAATTTAGTCATTCAAAATGAATTGAATTGACTAATTAAGATGAAAAAAAAATGAAATCTCTATAATTAGTTTTTTTTTGTTCTATTTATTTCTGTAATTTTTTCTGATGTAACTTTTCAAGATGCATGATTGCTAGAATAATAAATGACAACCTGAGTAATTTTTTTAAATTTAAAGGGCGGTTTTTGAACCAGATATAAATTATATGGTTTTATTTTTTGTGCAGTTATTCTTTTTTTTAAGAGAAATAATCTTAACAATTTATTTAAGATTGTTATTACTTTTTTTTTCTGTTGAGTAAATTGAAAAGAAAAGAAATTATAATTTAAAGGTTTTTAGTTTGTAGTGCATATTGGTAAATATTTATAAAAAATTTATTATATATTGCTTAGTTATTATATTTTTCATATGAATTATTTTACAGTCACTATATCTGATTGTCCACTTCAAGCCTTGGAGCTATTGAGAGCAAATATAGAAAATTACGACATAGTGCTCATTGATGTTAATTTGACATGCATGGATGGATATCAACTATTAGAGAATGTGAGCCGTGAAATAAGCATGCCTGTAATTGGTATATTAAAATTTTCTACAAAATATTAAATTCTTTTCTTTATCAATTACAATTACTCTTTTTTTTTAATGTGGTTGAATTTATATGCAGTGTTGTCAGTTGATTCTGAATTTAAAAATGTCATGAAATGTATAAAATATGGTGCAATTGACTATCTTGTCAAACCAGTGCGTCTTGAAGAATTGAAACTGATTTGGAAGCATGCGGTAAAAAAATTTCTTAATGAAAAGAAGAACATTAATGAATCAAGATCAATGGATATCAATAATTCATATCTACCAAAAAAATCCAAAGAACTTGTGAGGAAAAGAGATGAATATGACGATATTGCTTTAAAAGATAATTTGGCTTCACAAAAAAGAGCTAGAGTTTCTTGGACCCCAGAGCTCCATGCAAAATTTATCAATGCTGTTAATCATTTGGGCATATATAGTGAGTGTCTTTACTTAATAACTCTTTTTTTATATATAATTTTCTCTTTTTATTTTCTTGATCATAAAATAAGAATATTTTTCAGAGGCAGTTCCAATAAAAATACTTCATATCATGGACATACCAGGACTTACTAGAGAAAACGTTGCCAGCCATTTACAGGTTTGCTCATTAAACTAGCCTTAATATTTAGAAATTATATGTTTTCATTTTTTTCATTGTTGAATGATTTTTATTTCAAATTATTTGGTTATCATTAATGAAATTTTTTGTAAAGATTATTTACTCATTCATAATTTTATATCAATAAATAAAATTATTCTTTTGTGTGATACAGAAGTACAGAAAAGGCTTGAAAAGAAATACAATTGAGCTTAATCAACAAATTTTTGATAACGCTAATACAAGAAGATAAAGTGAAAATCAATTTGAATCTCAACAATTCGCTTTAAACAATGATCTTAATGATAACAATAATTTTGATGAGCTTGCAACATTATTAGCACGTAAGTATTTGAAGATTTAATGTTTACTTCTTATTTATTATTTTTTTTTTATAATTTGTGATATTGTCATAATCAATTGTTTATGACAATGAATTCATGCAGTTGAACAAAAACAACCGCAAAATAGCTCCGACTCAGGTGTACAAATAAACATGGATTCAATTAATATTCAAAGTTATAGTTTGGAAGATCATGGGGGAAGCAATGCTTCGAATTTGGCAATCCTATCTGAGTTTGAGAATATGGATGACACGGATGAGCTTTATGTAGCACTTTGCTCGGTAAATAATTTTTCTTATGAAATAGGTAGGTGAAATACATATACATATTTTGACATTTTTTTAACTGTTAAACTTTTCCGTTTCAATACTAAGATTGCTGCAAGGGCTCCTGAAGGTACTTCTATTTGTTGAGATACCTTTCTTTTTGTCTCAAAATGATCTTAATTTGAATTTAGTTTTAGATGTTAAAACATTTTAAGTTTATCATATTCTAATATATTATTCGTTTTTACATTTTGAACAGGAAAATTTCAATTCCTTCCCAGCTGTAAGCTTTGTAGATTGTTGTTCTCTGCATCTTTCTCCAGATCATGCTATTATGAGTTCTAATCAAAATGGTCAAATTTAATGGAGTGGTTTCAAGAGTTAAAGCTTGTGGAGTCGATTCATAGTTTGTTTCTTAGTTACCAAATCATATCTGTAATTTTGTTTTTTTCATTGCATGTTATTGTTATTTAGAGGTTATGTAAAAAAAAAAGTGTAGTAATTCTATACTATTGCAATTCTGAATGGAGTTACCTTTTTTTATAAATAAATGAAATCATAAGCCATGCATATGCAGGTTTGTCATAATTCTATACTGTGTTGCAATTGTGAACGGTGATTTTTAATTCTCCCACTGTTTACTAACCATTTTGTAGAGAGAGAGAGAGAGAGAGAGAGAGAGAGATGAGTTGGCATCTACAAAGATAAGCTATTCCAGTTAGAGTATATTTATTTTCAAGAAACAGGTCAACAATGTATGGCAAACTTTAGGCAAGATACAGAGTTTTTATCATAAATATTAATAAAAACTGCAATAGTCCTAATAAGATGATAATAAGATGAATGGCTTTTAAAGCAGCTTCCTACTTCAACAAATTTTTGAACTAAAAAGTTTTTAGAAAACAGTAAGAAAGCTGTCCCAAATGAAGTCCTGGGACAGCTTTTGATCACTACTTTCAAGAAATTTTTGTACTATAAAATTGCTTTAGAAAACACTAAAAAAGCTGTCCCAAATGAAGTCTTGGTTTTATTTTTTCATAATTTTTTGCCCATAATCTTAAATGAAATAGATATTCATGGCATAATAATATCTATACAAAATGATATATTATTACAACATTTTCAAACATGTACATAATTACATTGTTATCTCAAATAAAATTTGCAAGATCAAATTAAAGTATTATATTGCGAAGGACACTTTGATTGTGAATTTGCATAAATTTAGGCATCATTTGAGATAGTTTTTTCATTATTTTAAAGTTATTTTTCAGTACAAAAAAAATTTTGAATTAAAAATATTTGTAGGAAAAAACTGTTTTAGAAACCAGCAAACAAATATATTTTAAGAAAATAATAATTTGCAAAGTCACCAAACTATAATTAGAAGTTTGTTATGAAAATTGCAGAGGTAGCCGACCAAAAGCTCAGAGAAATGCTAGCGATATACAATTGTCTGAAGCCATTAAAAAAAACGCCTACAAGGGAGTCATCTGTTATTCTATGAATAAAAAATGAAGTGTTTAAACAAATTAATAGAGTAAAATAATGCTAAATTAAAATGATTTCTCAAAAGTGTGAGAAAGTTGTGGAAAAGTAGATAGAACAAAATCTCTTAGTTCTTTAAAAGTTTAAGAATGTTTAAGGTTTCGTTTGGGACGGCTTTCTTATTGTTTTTAAAGAAGCTTTTTAGTAAAAAAAATTAAATTTTTTACTAAAAAACTGGTTTAAGAAATAGTAAGAAAGTTGTCTCAAACATAGCCTTAAACTAGGAAAACATTAGGTAAAACTCCATATTTTTTTGTAAATTTTGACGATTATAAATACAAACATAAAAAAAAAAAAAAAACAGAAGACAAAGCTTACCAAAAACAGATCAAAGTAGAATTGTATTTGAAAGATATAATATGTATAAAATCATATGGAAAAGTAAAAGTATCAATGTTTCAAATCTCTATAAATTTTCTTCCTTCCAAGTTTCCTAGTTATGAAGATAAGTTGTTCCAATTTAGGGTCAGCTCGAAAGCCTTTTGACTTCATTTCACCATAAAATTCCTTAGCCTTTGGAATCAATCAATATGCCGCCAATCCTTTAATCATTGTAATGAATGCAAGGTGTTAGGAATAACGTCATATTTACTCATTTCACTCCACATCTTCAGTGCACATTCCTATTTACCCAATCTAAAAAAATATTAAAAATTAGGAGGAAAGTGCTTTGATTTGGCGTATTACAATCCTCTTTTATTTGTTCAACCAGCTTGATTAATCCCTAGAAATCCTCTTCTATCTTGATAAATGCATGGTAAGTATCCATAGAAGGACGAACACCTCCTAAAATCATCATCTGCATTATCTCTTGCGCTTTATTCAATCTATGTGCTTCACAAAGTGGAAGTAATATACAATTATAAGTTTTCAAATCTTGTCGCAAACTTGCCTCCATGATTTTGTTAAACATACTATATGCTTTTTCATGCAATTTTCTCTTGTCAAGACATAAATTAGATAGTTGCAAACCTTAAGGTTTGGAATACAAAATCTTTTCTTCATCTCATCATAAAACCTTAGAGAATCAAAGAGATTTTCATGTTTTGCCAAGAAACCATTCATATAAGTGTAGGAAGTACTATCTGGTATGATGCAATATTTTTCCATTTCTCTCCATATTCTTTTTGCTTCAATCAAATCGACAAGAATATTACACCAGCCATCTAAAATAATGTTGAATCCAACAGTTTCAAGAAGAATGAATTTTTATTGCAAAAGAAGAAGCTCTTAATTACATAGAACTATATTGTCGAAAGATTTATAATGATCATCAGATGGTGACTTCAAATTTATATATTTCACTTAAAAATTTCTAGACAAACATCGATATTAAATAATAAGTTTTTACAATATGTCATAAAATAAGTGAATTCACTCTCCCCTTTTTTAACAAAATTTTAAGTATAAAAAGCTTTAATATAAAACTATTTAAAACTATTAAAAGTAATAATAGAACATGAATTTTTGCCATGAAAATTTTCTTACTGCATTCAAATTTTATGTGGTTAAAATTCCAGTTCTTCATATTTTGAACAGAGAAAAGAATAACATGACTTGGATTTGGGGCTCCTGATTACATAGTGGATGTTTGGTATACTATTTAAGAGAAAAGTCTATAATGACTTGCATTTGGGGATTTACATACATATCACTTTATATTATGCTATTTTCATAACTAACCCTAAAAACTTTAATATTTCATGCCTACCACCCATAGACAACTTTAATATAAAATATGTCGCTTGTATATTACATTCGTACTAGACATACCACCCTATAAACTTTAAGATTTCATTCATTACACAAATATTTAATTTATGAGTGGTAGGCATGGAATCCCACCTTTTACGGGATCGAACAGGTTTAGGTATATCTTTCCTACATAGGCCGTAAATCTTAAAACAAATAGACAAACGACTTATTTGAATTTCAAAAGTGTAAACATTTTTCATGTCAAGCAATCTCAAGGTTTTAATCCTCTAAAGATTAAGTAAATCCTACTTATAGTCAAATGATATAATCCAGTAGCTCGAGATATGAAACACTCTTTCATCTTGCCAACACAAAATTTATAGATAGCTAAATTCAAAATCCCAATCAAAAATACTCAAAAGAATCGTAAGCAAGCACCTTTCCATCATAATAATCAATGCCCGACGAGTAAGCAACGACTTATGATGCATTCTCCACAAAACCATTTAAGCTAGATCGAACCTTCTCTGCTGGAGATTCGATAACACAATTGCCAACCCACCTAAAAGCCAGGATGACAGATTCTCAGTCACGCCTGAGCTCCCAAAGCATTAAACAAATAAGACCCATTGTGGGTTTGGTTATATGTGAGGATCTTAGAAAGCCCAATGCCTCCTCTTGTGCTGAGAAGTTTGATTTCTCTTATAAGAGGTATTGAAGGATGATGGGAAGGTTCGAGCTGTGGAAATTGGAGATGGGTTTGGAGGAATCAGAGTCAGAATTGATTTCCTCAGCTGAGGGAGAGGAGGAGAAATGGGTAGAGAGGGATTTGTTGTAGAAATGGGCATTGGAGAATCAAAAGAGAGATGGGGAGGAGAGAAAAGAACGATGGGAGGCAAAGCGGAGGCAGTGAGAGGGGAAGAATAGCGGGAAAAGAAGAGGAAAAGGAGAGGAACTAGACAGATTTGACATAGGGTAGCGATCTGCTTTATGGTGTTCAAATATAGGTAACACAATATGATAATGGAAATGATCATCATAAACATGTAGGAATTCCTTTAAAAAAATTTACGCTTTTATATATATATATATATATATATATATATATATATATATATATATATATATATATATATATATATATATATATATATATATATATATATATATTACATAATCAAATTATCCACCTAATCAACTATGATTCTCAAAGCATATTTAACTTGGAAAATTTTGAAATTAAATTTAAGATAATCTAAAATTCATTTATACTTTAGCATGATTGAAAACTTCCAAAGATTAATTAGCGAAACAAATGATCTTTAAATCTTGTGTTCTGATAGTCGAATCAAGCATCTCAATGAGACAAATCCTACAAGCTTAAGATTGCTTAAATATGTCATATTCGAGTAATTAAACAATTAAAAAAAAAATATTGTGATCAAAGGGATTACTATGAATCATTTAATGGCGAGTTTTGAATTTTTTTTGTTATATATGTGTAGAATGATGCTTTCAATAACTATAGATAGACCATCACTCTCTATATAAACTTAGTCAACTTTCATTTTATCAAAACATATATACAAAATCTTAATTAAATGTTGGATTATAAAATCATACCATAGAAATTCATATCCCCAAACCTACCTCTACACCTGATTTACCCAAGAGGACTCTTATCTTTTCTTAAAGTATTAAAAGAATGAAGATCAACAAGTTCAGTTTACTTCCTCCAACACCCTCCGCATATATAAATATCCAATTTAAATACTTAAAAAATATAAATATATACAAATAGTTACTCAAAGAAAACATAAAGGCTTTCAAAATAGGTAATGCTTAAGCAAAATAGGAATTTATCAAATTTCTAGTGTGTATAACTGATTTCAGAACTAGCACTTATACTTTCTTAACCACATCACCATTTTCACAAAAGTTGTTGGATGTCTTATAGAATACTTATTCTATTCAGAGGTTCACTTGCATTTCTCTTTTTCTTTCTCTTTCCCAACAATATTCATACATAAATTAATAGAGCATCTCTCAAAACATTTCTTAAACTTAATTCATTAGACTATTAACATATGAGATGAAGTGCTTAACATGTACATGTCCCGATGCTTACTTATATCTCAACTTCCATTTATATCTCCTTTTTACCTTCCATACCTGCATCTAACAAGTGGGGCCAGAATTCCTCCCACATTGCATCAAGGTAGAACATGCTAGAAGTGTCACTTTCAATGTTAATTAACCTCTCATATTTGCTTTCGGCAAGTGGGGTCATAATTTCTCTCACATATGCATCAGACATATTAAACCAACAAAAGTACATGGATGGCCTTTCAATATAATAGACAGTGAACATAACATTTCCAATGCCACATAATGCAACTTGAATTGAATTTAACATTCAATTTAATATTTAGATGATGCAGAAATTACCATTAAAAGCTTCAATAGTGCAAAATATGATACTCACTTAACTTTCTTGTTTTAATTTCTAACTTCAAAGGAATATTAACATGAATATTTTAACTCTCTTATATAATTATTGTATTTACGAGAAAAAACTCCATTTGATAGTATACTAAAAAATTTGTATGAAAAAACCAACAATTGAAAATTAAATTTTATACAGTCCAAATGTTCATTAGGAGGAACACAATAACATGCTATAAATCACATGATGAAAACTTAGTAAAATTTGAGAAAAATATATTTTTTTCATATTTTTTATAAACTTATTAGAAATGAAATCTAAGACAGGGTTTTAGGAGTCCATCTCAAGCACTACAATTTTCTTAATTATCCTGACAAATGAATCCCAGACTTTAGTCTCTGAATCTCTTCCCTTCTCTTTCTTGTTTCTCTTTTCCCCTTCCTCCTCTCTTCTCTGACTTGCCTGGTGGTGGAATAAATTTGGTTAAATGGGTTTAGATATTTTAATATTTAAAATACAGTAACTTGACCCAGCACTATGATGTCAAATTCCAGTGTCGCAGTGCTCTCAAGAAGTCATGTAAATGCTAACTAAATATTCTCACCTGAAACCTTGCACCACGACTGTGCTTCCCAGCTCCGTAGCATTAACTTATTTTGCTCCACAGCTTAGTGTCAGGGTGTCGTATTCCCCAAGCACCAGCACACCTACAGAACAAAATCCAAATCTTGAATTTTCATATTTTATACACAAAACATTGGCTATTATCTACCCCATTCAAAATTATAATACTAATAAGTATTGATTAACTTAAAAGTGAAGATTAGTTACAAAAAATTACTTAACTTTGATCATAGATTTTATATTCTCCCCTCCTTACAAAAATGTCATCCTTGATATTTATATTCTACATCATACATATTCAGAAACTCAGTCATAACAAGTCAAGATACAACTGCCTCATCTCAAGTACTTTCTCCTAGGTTACTTCTTGCTCTAATCGGAGCTTCCACTGAATCCTGATTATTAGAAATTATTTTTTCTTTAAATGCGTTGTGAATGTTAGACATATGGTCTGATAGAAACAACCTGTAAGTGAATTTTTCATCCTTCTCAACTATTTTAAATGGTCCAATATGTGGAGGGATTAATTTGATATCTTTTCTAAATCTGTTGACACCCTTTATTGGCCTGACTTTTAGATACATAAAATCACCTAACTACTTGAAATTACACAGACTTGTATTTAGGATCAAACTATTTTCTTTGGTTGTTTTGAGCTACTTTTAATCTTTTTCTAATCAATCTGATTTTCTTAGTAGCTCTATCCACTAGCTCAAAACCCATCAATCTTCTTCCTCCTACCTTAACTGATAACGCCATCCTGCATCATTTTCCATACAAAGCTTTATAAGGAGCCACATTGATACTTGCTTGGAAATTATTATTATAAGAAACGTAAATCATAGGTATATGGTCCTCTGACTTTCACTAAAATTTGAAACACAAAGCATTAATAAATCTTCTAGAATTTGAATGACTCTTTCAGTCTGCTCATCTGTATAGGGTAAAAAGTCATACTAAAATTCAACTTCATCTTCAAACCCTCTCAAATACTTCTCTATAGTTTTGAGTCAAATCTATCAATCAAATAAAATAGTTATAAACTTAGGGATTTTGTGTAGTTTGATAATTTCTTTCATGTGCAACTGGGTCAACCTAATAATAGAATTAGTCTACCTCATTGATAGAAAATAAGCAAACTTTGTCAATTGATCTATAATCACCTAGACTCCATCATGGCCTTACCTAAACCTGAGAAAGCCCATATCAAAAACTATAGTGATCTCCTCCCATTTTCACTAAGGAATAGGTAACTACTACAATAATCCACTGGATCTCTAATGCTCAGTTTTCATCATCTAGCACACTTCACATTTAGAAATAAATTTTGCTACATACTGCTTCAATTCAGTCCACTAAAATAGCTAGAAAAATGTCAAAATATCATCTAGCACACATCCTGCTTCATCTAGCACACATCTAATAACCCCTACATATTCCTCATCTACCTTTTGAGCTTCCTTAATCCTATCCTGCAACAAAGGCTAAACTATCATCTTAGAAATGATTTTAATAGACACATAAGAGGAACACATAACTTTGAAATCCAACCTCTTTGTTTCGTTGATCAATGCTTATTCAAAAGTAATCAAACTAGCTATCATTCCTACTCAACGCATCAACAACCATATTTACTCTATCAGATTAATAAATGATATCTAAATTATAATCTTTAAGCAACTCTAATCACTTTTTATGTATCAGATTCAATTTTTTCTGAGTGAAAATATACTTCAAACTAAGATGGTTAGTATATATCTCAAATCTAACATCATACATTTATAATGCCGTCAGATTGTTACTACAAAAATAATAGTTGTCAACTCTAAATCAAGAGTCAGATAATTCTTCTTATGCAACTTCAACGGCCTAGATATATAAGCCACCACATTTTCACTCTGATGCAACACATATCTCAAAGCTTTCAACAAAGTATCACTATATAGCTGAAATCCTTCTATACCCGATGGAATAATCAATACAAGGGATGACACTAGACATTCCTTTAGTTTCTAAAACCTTTCTTCACACTCTGATGTCCAATCAAATTGTGCAACCATATGAGTCAACCTTTTTAGAGGGATAACAATCTATGAGATGCCTCTAACAAACTTCCAATAACAATCTATGAGAAACTTTCTTCACACTCTGATGTCCAATCAAATTGTGCAACCATATGAGTCAACCTTTTTAGAGGAATAACAATCTATGAGATGCCTCTAACAAACTTCCAATAATATCCTACCATGCCGAGAAAACTATGGACCTCAGTCATAGATGTGGGCCTTGGCCAGTCAAGTATATTATGTATTTTCTAATGATCCATAGTATGTTACAACCCAACCTGATAAGACCCATAGACTGAATAAGTCCTATCTTGTTAGCTTGCAACTAGTAAACCCCAAGATATAAGTTTTAAATTTTTTTTTTAAAATTTTCTTCCAATATAAACTTTAAAATGAACAATAGACCGTAGAGCTATTAATAAAATGAAGTATTATAAATAATCTCATTCATAACATTTCTATTTCATTATCAAAATGTATATATAATAATTATATTATAGTATATGGCTACTAACCAGAGTATAAAATAAAATACAATAGATTTGTCATGATTGTATTAACATATAAAAAGAAAATACTTATACATTCTCAGTCAGATCCTAAAATTTCTACTCAACTGGCTCCTTCCCTTTCCCAAACCCTAAAAATAAAAGACAAAATATCTACGAGCTAACACAACTCAGTAGACCACATTTAAACCAATATGAATTCCCAAACATTCATTATTATGTATTTAACAAAATAGTAAACAAAATAAAATAAATCATTGTGAAGAGCAGAATAATAATCATAGTTATCAAAACTTTAAACTAAGAGCATTGGGAAAGTAAACAAACAAACACTTCATATTTTAGAGCGACAAATCACAGAATTCCTTCTTATAACTCCCAATGCCAATCATAGAATAGAATGAGCTTATAGCACCAAAATGTGTCTTATAGGCACAAGAATATGACTTATAATCACCAGAACATGTCTTATAAGCATCATAATATGTCTTATAACTACCATAACATGCTTGTAGGAACCAAATAAACTTCCACATTTTCCAACACATTTCCTCATAACTTTTGATTTTTAAATAGTTAATCATATAATTTATTTCTTTAAAACAAAAAATAGGCATATTCCAAATTTTACAAAATGACATGATGTTAAGTAGTAGAAATCATACTGAACAAAAATGTATTATTTTAGAATTTGACTAAATTACTAGGGATTATGTAAAAGACTATTTTGAGACTTTAATTGTACTAAAATAAAATTTTTGAGTTTAGATTTATTTTCTAATAAATTAAAATAACATATATTTCAAAATAAATTGTGTAAAAATTTTCAAAAAAATCCCTAAAAATTCAAAATTGATGCCTCTACAACCTACAAAAAGTTACATTGTGAAAGTTTTACCGGTGTAAAATTTTCTTCATTTTTTATTATGAAAGTACAAATTTAATCAAAAAATCTAAAAATTAACATATATTTAAAAATTAAGATTGGTTAAATGTCACCTAGCTCGATCCAGATAACTTTTAGAATTGGGCTGGAAGCATAAAATAAATCGTAGCTACATGAAATGGTTTTTTTCCAACTAAAACCATTCTCCTTCTCTCTTTAATTAGTTAGCTTCCAAAATGAATTACATAAAATGAAATAGTAGATTCAAATATTTTAATATAAAAATTTACTATAGTTTCACAGAAGTAAGAACCGATCCAGCCGGCCGTTGGACCAGTTCAATTGAACTGGCTTTATTTATCAAATGGATGTAGCGAGATGAATAGGCACGATCTAGTAAGAGAAGTGAGTGGGTAGATCATGAGCTGGAGCATGCTTGGACGATCAGATTACGTGAATGAAAGATGAAATGCATAAATGAGTGAAAAATAGCGACTCCTCGTGGAGAATAACTATGATTGGCTTTCTCCTTTTGAACTGAAGAGGCTTTGAATGAGAGGAAGTTGTGCCAAGAGGAAGAAGAAGAAGAAGGGAAGAAATAGAGAGATAGAGAAGGAAAAGGGATGAAGAAGGAAGACATGTGCGTGCAAATTGTTGTTCAAAATTGATCAACAAGCAAGAAAGATTGAGAGAAAGAGAGAGGGAAGGAAGTGAACTTGATAGATAGGGAAAATGAGAGTCTCATGTAAGGAAAGAAGATAAGAATTTTTTTTAATATTTATTAAATTTAATTTATAAACTAAGAGATTTAATTTAGAAAATATTTTTATGAAAAAAAGTCTATTTTTTATAGAAAATTTTAAGTTCAATTGATAGAGATAATTGATATTTTTTAGGTATATAGGATATTAGAAAGAAAATGAATGTGTTTATATTTAGAAAGAAAATAAACTTAATATTCATAGAAAATTTTTATTTATAATTAATAAGTTAATTATTATTAATCTAATTAACAAGAATAGATAAGTTATGAGAAAATATATGTATTTTGAAACGAAAAAAATTTATATTTTGTTATATTAAATATAAAATATCTTAATATAAGAAATTTGTTTAGAAAATAATAATAATCAAATTTAAATTTATGATTTTAAAAGTAAATAATTAGAGGGAGAGCGTATGTTTGAGATATTATGATATTTATATAAAATATGGATTTTAATTGAAAGTGCTAATTAGGAAAATTAATTTAACAATTAAGGAATTGAATGATTAGTAATAAATGACATATTAATATTATAAAAAATATTAATTAAATAAAAATATAGAATTTGAGAGAGAAAGTATGTGTGTAAATTTTAATATATGAGATTTTAGTTGTTATAAATATTTTATAAATCAATTAAATGTAAAAGAAATTAGAGGCTTTAATTAGCTACTTTTAGAAAAAGAAAGAGAGAGTGAACAACATGAATTTTAAATTTTAATAATAAAAGAGATCTTAATTAGTGAAATACTTTATGCTTATTTTTAAGAATTAAAATATATTCAAAAAGAGAAGAAGTTTTAAAATATTAATTTAGAGAAATTAAGAGCAAATAATTAATTAAATTTAATGAAGTAATCTTTTGTAGGCTTTAAATCTATCGTCATTGGCATAAAGAGTAAAAGTGAAATAGTGTATTTTCTAAGTTCAAGATTGTGAGAAAATAAGTTCTACCTATTAACCTGAATTTTATTTAAAATATATTTTTTATAATTTTAAAAATAAATCTCTGTTATTTAAATAAAGAAAAGGAGGGGGAGAGAAAAGAATTTTAAAATTCATTTTTATTTTAAAATAAAATATATTTTGATTTAAATATTAAAAATAGTTTGCTTTATTTATATTTTGAATATTCTCTTTCAATTAAATCCGTATAGTCGGATATTAGACCGCTCCGAAAACCCGGGCTAATATTCTTCTATCGATTCTAAAGAAAGGGAATGACGATTCACTTTCCTAATCAGGTATGTTGTAGGGAGTATACGAATCATCCTAAAGAATGATTAATATCTTCCCTATTTACCTAGTTAGACTAATGAATTGTTAATTCATTTCTAGAGTCAAGTATACAGACGATATTTGATTTACTCGTGAAAGTAAATCAAATACCTATTTATTTCTTGATTACAAGAATGAATTTAAACAAAATTTAGATAAAGCAATATTTTTCTTTAAAATAAGATCTTTATTTCCTCACACGATTCGCTTTACTTATATTTAGACTATCTTCTTCCTATTAAATCCACATAGTCGGATATTATACCGCCCCAAGGGCAGACTAATATCCTTCTATTGATTTTAAAGGAAGAAGCATACAGTTCATTCTTCTAATCAGGTAAAGGATAGGGAATATTCAAATCATCCTAAAGGGATGACAGGTATATTCCCTAATCGACCTGATTAGATCAATGAAGTGTGAATTTATTTCTATAGTTAAATATATAAGACATTTGATTTGCTTGTGAGAGCAAATCAAATATCTATCTATTCTTTAATTATAGAAATGACTTCCCAAATATGAATAAAGCTTAATCTACGTCCACAGATCTTTCCCCTACCTCAGAAAGAAACTAACGTACGGTTTAGATTATTCTGGGATCTAGACTCTCTATAGGGGCAAGCCCCTATAGTTAATTACATCTCCTAAGAGAATACTCTCAATTTAAATAAACACTAAATAATTTCCAAAATTATATATATATATATATATATATATATATATATATATATATATATATATATATATATATATATATATATATATATATATATATATATATATATATATATATATATATATATATAACTAAATATTTGGGCTAATTAAATTTTCACGATCAGGCTTTAGATTATACAATTGAATTTAGAAGAGTTAGAATTGATTAGAAGGAGGAATGTGCAGAGAGAAGTGTATACGATCTGGACTTACCACCTGCCTAGAGTGGGCTGCCAGCTAACAATCATAATCACAACAATTCACCGATGATGTAAGATTTTAAGATAGCTCTATCCTAGGAATCAAGGAGTAGTTTAAGGATCTTAAGCCATATGCAATTGAATATGCTTACAAAAACCAAAAATCTACATGAATGCTAATGATGCATGAAACAGATATATATGAAAGAGCTGATTTTATTAATATTGAATCTATCGGTTACATCCCAGAATTTGCAATAAAGTAAAGGTGGTCAGGTCCCACCGACAACAAACCTGGATTCTAAGCCTATAAGAGAGTAGAATTAAATACAACTGCTTATGGTCTTCAGGCTCCGAGTCTTCTATGGAATTCCAAAAAGGAATGTCCTCCTGAGGGAGGATATTACTTTTTGGAGCCCCATTTGTATGTATATAAGTAGTTATTTTTAATTCCTTTACAGACTCCAAACACTGTACAGACTCAATCTATATACAACAATTCTAGGAAAAGAAAGCTATACATTTTCATTTATATTAGTACATCAGACCCTAGGAACATTCTACTGTTGCAATAATATAAAAGATAGAAAAGTAGAAGCAGTTGTATATCTATGCATGTTATGAGTGCATTGTGTACAATTATATATGCAGGAAAGTAAAGACATAAAAGTAAAGTACACGACCCTCACCTTATTCACTCCGCTCTCTGGTGTAAAAACAGGAAAATAGATATGCATGCTATGCGGTACATAAAAGTAAGCAATCACACATAGGTTCCCTCTAGGCAAGACACCCGCAAACAAACCACCGACCTAGCCTAGGCTAAAGTTGGTAGTCCTAACAAGAATCTAAGTGTGTGAAAGAGGTTGTGTGGCTTGGATAAGTCCTATTTGAATTATTGTTCAAATTACATGTATTATTAGAGTTTATTTATTAGAGGCCAAATGAGAATTCAATTAGAGTTTAAGTAGAGTGTATTTGAATTTCAAATTATTCCAATTTTAGAAGTTAAAGTTGTTTTATTTCATTATAAAGAACTTATAGATTGATAATTCCCTAAGTGCAGGAAATTATCAATTTATAAGTCCTAGGACTTTCAAAATGCACACTCGTCTTTTAAAGAAGATAAGTGTTCATTTTGAGAGTCCCAAAAATTTTATTAGAGAGAGAGAGAGAAAGGGACCTTATGAATGCAATACCACGTGCCCTCCCGAAGGAATCTAACACGTCGTATAAGGTCGGTAGTTTATTATTTTTGTTTGAAGATCTCCAAATCCAAATGGGTTAGTGCCTTCCTAAAAGGAGTCGTGCACAACCCATAGGAGATCTTTTTGTTATTTAAATGTTTTAAGAGTCTTTTGAAATCAAAATGCCCAAAGTCCTCCGAAAGGAATCAAACTTTAGGCATAGAAGACCCGAATTCGTTTAATCTAAATTAATAATCAAATCTGACTGATTAAGGTAGACCTTAACCAATCAAATTATCAAACTAATTTAGATTAAAGAAATTTAGAATTTAATTGAATAATTAATGGATTTTAATTAATAATATTAAGAATTAGAGGTTTATTGATTTATTATTGATTTGAGATCGACTTAGAGATTTAAAAAAAAAAATTTAATGTTGGTTAGACACCATCTTTGTTTCACACCGAGGCCGTAAAGTTTATTTCATCTTCCTTTGGGCTAAGCTAATTGCCTTGTAGGCCTGGGTTACCTAGTGGTACCTAGTATAATTAAGTAGCTTAAATATGATTAATGCTCGAAAGTTAATGGATTTTATTCAAAAGAAGTTTGATTGCTGATTTTAGGAGTTGGTTAAGCATTTCTGAAGTTTTTAAAACAATTTCTGAATTTTTAGGATTTTTTGGAATATTTTTAATCATTTAATTAAGGGGTTGAAAATTAACTTTTTATTTAAGGGTGTTTTCTAGAAAGTTAGCATTTTATTAAAATATTAGACCTTAAGACAATTAGTTAGAAGATAAGTATGCTGAAATTGGATTTTTTGGATTTAGTAATGAAGGTTTGAAGTTTTGAACTGATTTTGACTAAAAGTTGACCATTTTGTTAACTTTTTGTATTTAATTCTGGAAATTTTACATTTTTAATAAATATTAGGCCTTATTATGAGTTGAATTCAACTGAGTTTAAATGATTTGGATTTTTCTTGAATTCGTTATAAATTTTCAAAGTTTGAGGTATTTATTGAATTTTTGAAATTGTTTAATTAAATGGCCCTTTTTATGATTTTGCTCCAAATGAGTTCCTAACTCCTTGAAATCCGCTCCAAAGGCCAGGAATGACCTAAGGAGGGATTTCCAAGTGTTTGGAAATTTTTTGGAATTTTTAATTATTATTAATTATTTAAATGAATTAAATATTGAATTTCATTTAAAATTAAATTAAGCTCTAACTTGATGTCAAATCAATTTGGTTTTATCTTTCATGAATTAAGGATTCCATTCTGGACAATTAGATGTATTATTTGTATTTTTTGGGTTTAATCTTGATTTATTACATTTTTTAGAAATTTTGAGAGTTAATTAAGGATTTATTTGGGTTTAATGTCATTTAATGGAATTTGAATTTAAATTTTGATTTTAAAAGGTTTAATATATGTTTTAGAGTTAATTAGAGTGAATTGAAATTTATTTTAGATTTTTACGTGTTTTATTTGATTTATTTAGAGTTTATTAAAACAAAGAAAAGAAATCCTTAATCTACTAGTTATTTTGAGATCAATTAATGTCAAATCAAAGTGTATTTGATTATTGGGTATATGACACTAATTTTCTAAGTTTGAGTTTCATTCCAAAAGGAATATGTAAATTTCTTCTTAGATTGATCTAAGTTGACTAAGACATCACCTTAATTGTTATCCTTAATGTCACTAAGTTGGAGGTAAGCAAATCAATGTTCTTCTAACCCTTTAACACTAAATTATAAGCACACCAAAACAAATCATGAAACAAAAATAGAAGTGATCCTAATATTCTATGGAATGATTTTTACAATTATTTACTTTAATCATAGGTTATGTGATAACCTATGAGTTTAAACAATTAATTGTAAAGGAATAGACATATGAAATTAGACTAGGTTACTTTAGGAATATATATATAAATATATCCTAATTAAGGCCAATCCGATTTCCTTATGTGATCATGTGTAATTTACTAATTATTTAAACTATATTGACATGATTTTGAGAATGAGTTTTAACTAAATTACACATGATCAATATCTAAAGCCTATTCTCAGTGAAATGGAGAATTTACACTGATTCCATAGAGGCTATGATTGAATGATAATAGAGTTTGTAAATGAAATTTCGACTATTTAATCCAAGTAATGGATTAAACATTTAAGATTCATTTAGGATTAAAATCGAACTCTGAAAATTCCCCAAAAATCAGATAATGTATATCACATCTCAGATATTATTCCATTCAAGTTTGAAGTTAATTAGATATTTATTTAAAATATAATTTGTAATTTCTGAAAATACTTATAATTTAAATTATAGGAAATATATTAGGAACTAGGTTATGGTTTTATATTTATTAGATAGAAAATTTTGTGGTGAAAAGAATGAGTGGTTGTACTAAAAATATGGTTGAATATTTTATTTTTTGTGATTTTTACAAGTTTCAGATCATTAAAATAGATTTTAAATTAATCATATATTAATTTTAGAACCCTGACGGCTGTCGTGATAGATGGTGGGTTCCGATTGAGCTATAGCAACGGCGGCGGCAGCGCTTTACACGTGGTTCTACGACAACGATCCGCGTGGACAACGGCGCAGCACAGCAATCGATCCACGTGGTTTCCACTTAACCAGCTCAGCGGAACCCTCGGACCGTCGGATCAAGCACAAGCATGGATCTTGGGTTGATAGAGCTTGGACGGAGATGACTTCGGTCTTCCCTTCTTCTTGTCGCCGGCAATGTCCAAACGGTGAGAAAAGGTTGTGGGAATGGAGAGGAGTCTCTAAGGATTCAAAACGAAATCTCAGAGCGCCTGGAAAGTGAGTAGAATCAGGGATCAAGCTTAATGAGCACATCCCGTCCTTTTGCCCTACTCATCTGTTTGGAGCCAAAAAGTAACGGCTGTGATGCATCAGAGGGAGTGCTGAGATGGAAGACAAGTGTCCCAAACGGTTAGGGAGCAGAGAGGCCAGGTAAAAACGACTCCAAGTCCCTCTCACATGGAGGGGACCACTAGGTGGGTAGCTCGGGTCTAGGGAGCACACCAGCAGCTGGGGAGGTCATTTTGAGCTTCAGGAAGGTTCTAGAATTGATTCAGATAACTGGATGGGCCAGGTTTGGAATGGGTTGAGGGGTTTGATCAGGTGAGCCCATTTGAAAGGGTTTTGGGGATTTTTGTTGATTGGCTTGACCAATCAATGAGTTCAAACTGATAAGGAGGATTCCAGGAAACTTCTGGAATGTGTTTGGACAGTTGGATTAGTCCCAAATGAAATGGATTAAATTTGGGAGGGTACTTGACCATGTTTAACCCCTTTTTCAAGCTCCCATAGACTGTTTGACCAGTCAATGGGTCAATGAAAGCTGAGGTGGCAGTGAAGGAGTCTAGTGAGTTGGTTTGGAGGGAGTCTTACACCATTACTTCAAACATTGAGTGTGTAAATGGAATTTAGGGAGGATTTGACTAAGAATTGAAGTTGACCTGAAAGTGTTCTTATGACACTAGAAAGTTTGTTAGGGATGTTAAGCCCAATAGAACTGGCCCAAGGCAAACAAAGAGGGGGGTGAATTGGATAACTTTAAAACCAAAGATAAAACTCAAACCAAAATCACCACAAAAATCAAAGTGCAGAAGAAAATAATGCAGAAGCAATAATAAGAAAAAAACACACTTGATTTATAGTGGTTCGGTCAAACCTTGACCTACGTCCACTCCTTGGAGGCACCCTCCAAGTATTGCACTAAACAAGTGTCTCTCCTTTAGCCCCCACAGCTAGGCGGAGAAGCCCTTACAAAATCAGTTCCACCTTCCCCGGTGCGGCGGAGTCGCCGGGTCCTTTGACACCAAAGAGATCTTCTTCTTTGGTGAACTTACCTCAAGACAAGCCTTAAATCCGATGGTACTAAGGTGCGAGTTCGCCGGAGTGACCGTGTGGAATCCCCTCCACACTCCCTTGAGTTCCCCCCTCACAAGATCTTCTCCCTCTCAAACTCCACCCTTTCATCTCTCCCTTTCAAGCTCTCTCTTCAAGTTTCCCCACAAGAACGAAGCTACAATGGATGCCAAAGACACTTACAAAGTATCATGCCAAGCTTAAATAGAAAAGCTCAAAATAAGCTCATTAATGCAAGTTGCCAACATTATCGTCCTCGTCGATCAGTACAAATTCAGTTCATCAGCCCGGGACGATTTGGGACGATCAGAAGAAAATTGATTACATCGTCCTGGCCGATATCACGATCGTCCAGGCCGATTAGTTTAAAACCGATCTTAATCGTCCTGATCATCGTCCTGAATTTGAGCTGTCCGATGTAGATTGTCCAGGACATCGTTCCGGTCGATCAGGCGATCGTTCCGGCCGATCAGGCGATCGTCCCGGACGATGTGATCATATCAATCAACTATTAATGCTTTTCAAAGATACCATATCAATTTAGGCATAATTGAGTTAGATCGGCCTGGACGATACAAAGATCATCCTGGTCGATTTCCTAAAATAAAGAATTCCTAAACTGATTATGGCGGTTGATTCTTTCTGAATTTAGATTATCGTCCTGGCCGATATAGGCATCGTCCAGGCCGATCAGCTAATTATTACTGCCTTAATGAGGATGCCCTAATTAGGGTTTCTGATTTTGGACATATCATCCTGGACGATATTATCAAAAATAGAAATCTTATAGGGAAAAACAAGAAATCTTCCAAGTTACAAATCAACAGATCCCACACCAAATACAACAGACTCAAGAAAGGAAAAAAGATTACAAACTGACTCAGACCTAGTCTACCCAATCTTGAGCTAATTCCAAATTGCAGTCCGATCGTGTGAACCTGAAATATTAGTATATAAGGCAGTTGTAGAGAAAAGAGAATGTTTGTTATCATCAAAATCATAAGCTATAGATCCGCAACATGACCAAGTCAAACTTGATGTGATTTGACTTCAAGTAAGCTTGAATAGATTTGACTCAAGCTTTGATATTGGTTTGAGAGATTGAAAGGGTTAGATATGTTGAATAGGTTGCCTTAACCCATAAAGGGCTTTAAGGGACATCTGGGTCAACCTAGATTGACTAAGTCAACTAGATTGACTCAGGGTGGGGGTCTGGATTGGACACATTTAAAATCATATCAGGAATCTGGTGGGTGTGTTTTCAAGGCTCAAATAGGTCATTTGGATCAAATCACCTATTTGGATCTTTAAATGGCTTCTTAGGTCACCCTGAGTTGACTAAGTCAACCAGGTGGGTCCAAGATCTGGAAATAGGTTTAACAGATTTCAAATGTCATTTTAAGTCTACTAGACATGGTCCCAGGGTCTAGAGAAATCGGTCAAATCACTTGTTTGGACCCTTAAGGGACCTCTTGGGTCAACCCTATTGACTTGGTCAACCAGGTTGACCCAAGGATTGGGAATGGGTCTATTAGGTTTGAAATGATATTTGAAACTTGCTGGAGGTGGTTGCATTCAGTTTGGAGTTCATTTGGTTTGAAATCCCTATTTGAGTCCCATAAGAGTATTTTGATCATTTTGGGCTCATGACCACTGGGGGCTGAAATGAATCCTGAAAAATGCGGTTTATTGATCAATATATCAGGATTAATGGTCTGGAAGAGATTTCAGGGTTTGGTGAGGACTCCAAGGTCATGATCTACGGAATGGCAGGTCTAGTGGCATAGGCTGTAAATATTTGAAGGTTTTATAGCCTATGGAATGGGGTTAGAGACCTCAGAATGGGCTCAAATTTGGAGGGTTGACTCTAGAGACATTTCCCATCAGTATGAAACTAACAGGGCCTGAATCAGAGTCCATTTGATTGGGTTTTGATGTATTCAAAAATTCACTGGAAAATGTCTTTAGGACTGTGCCTTAGGATCTAAGATCTGGGTGTGGAATTGACTGGGATTTGCATTGACTTGAGTTTGAGTTGGGTTTAGGATTTCATTAAATACCTCATGCAAAAATGAGGTCAACAAAGATGACTACTCATGTCTTTCAATTATAATAATAATATTTGTTTCTCCTACATATGATGCAATAAATATTGTTATTAATTGATTGCTTATTATTAATATTTTATGAATTAATGCTATATGAATTTTTTTACTGAAAGCTATTGGTCATATTGAACTGGAAGACTTAAATTTAATTTTATAGAGATATCAACCATCCTATGTCATGATATTTATTATATAGATCAATATGAAATGATATGAAGAAGATAAATGATATGATTAATATAGAAAGCTTGCATGATCATGTTGATTGATAGAGCACACCCCCTTATGATACTTGCTAGGGGCACAATGTACTTTTACATATTAATGAAAAAGATTATGGAAAAGGAAAAGAAAAATAAAATGAAAAAGGAGTACCCTCATTAGTACTATTTTAGACGGTGGCTCCTCTGACGGTTATATTTTTTATGAGAAAAGATAATGATATGGCTAAAGATAAGGATAATGATATAGGCATAATATTAAAAGTTTTGAAATGAAATTATTTTATGTTTGGAAATTATCATGCATATTATTCAAAATGTCTTTAGTTATCATAGTTTTAGAAGCAAGAATTACTCGTTGAGTTCTTTTAGAACCCTGCGGCACTAGCCACAGTGCTGCCCTACAAACACTAACATAGTCAAATCAATATTAGCTAACTACACTGACACCCATTAGCTTTATTGTCTATAATCACCAATAAAGTTGACACACGCTATTATCTATGAGGTTGATGCACATCGTCAACACCAACACCAATAACCCACTAACTTTTTCACTCTTTATAGCCACCAAAATCAATAAACATTTTTATAAAATTATTGCACACCATCAACACTAACACTAATGCTCAGAGATTTTATCGCCCACGTTTAACACTAACACTGATTCACACCACCACTTATAAGGTCAATGCGCGTGTGATGCCCTAGAATCTAAATTGAAATAGTTATTTTTTTATCCTTTAAATAAATAACAACCAAGGCTATCTAAATATCTAAAAATTATATAAAATGATGTTTTAAGACTTTTATTATACTACACTACTATTTTTAGACGTCAAAATAAATTTTGAGAAAGAAAAAAATCACTTTTATTTTTTCAAAATGACATAGTGAAAAATTTCAAATAAATACTCAAAATGCTCATAATCATGATCTCTATAACATATAAAATGTTAGGCAGTAAAAATTTTGTCAATATAAAGTTATTCATGTTTTTGGTAATGAAAATACAAATTTGAGAGGAGAAATTTCAAAAACACAAATTTTTTGAAATAAAAAATAGGATATGGATTCCTTACAACGAGCTGAACAATTCTTTCAACTGGCCCGATGGACGAAAATCGCACCGCAGCCTCCAAATTTTAGTTTTCTTTCTCTCTCCTCTCATTTCTCTCTCATTTTCTTATGCCATATCTATGTTGCCGAGGTAACATCAACATCAAGCCTTTACCCCACTACGTGGGGTCGGCTACATGAATCCTTTTTCTCCATTGTGTCCTATTAAAAGTCCAATTCTCGTTTAAATCTAATAAAGAAAGGTCATTCATAATATTTTCTAACCAAGTCTTTTTAGGTCTACCCCTACCTTTCTTAACATAAGTCAAATCTAATACCTCTACTCTCCTAACCGGGTCATCAGAAGGCCACCGTTTTATGTGACCAAACCATCTAAGGCGACTCTCTCTATTCTTATCTTCTACTGGGGCTACTCCAACCTTTTCACGTATATGCTCAACCTATCTCTAAGGGTAAAGCCACTCATCCACCTGAGCATCCTCATCTCTGCCACACTTAACTTAGTATTATGCTTCTCTTTTAATGGCCAACATTCGGCACCATAAAGCATTGCAGGCCTCTCTACCATCTTATAGAATTTTCCCTTAAGTTTGAGGGGTACATTTATATCACATAACAAGCCCGATGCATTCCTCCACTTCAACCATCCAACTTGAATTATGTTGATAATATCCCCATCTATTTCACCATCACTCTGAATAACAGATCCAAGATATCTAAAATGTGTACTCTTATTAATGACTTGATCGCCCAAAGTCACAATCCCCTCACTAGGTCTATTACTACTAAAATTACACTCCATATATTCTATTTTAGATCTACTCAAGAGAAAACCTTTAGACTCTAAGGTTGACCTCCATAATTCAAGTTTACCTTCAACTCCCTCTCTAGTCTTATCAACAAGAAGAATATCATCAGCAAAAAGCATACACCAAGGTACATCCTCTTGCAGATGTCTAATGAGAACATCCATGACTAAAGCAAAAAGATATGGGCTTAAGGCTGATCCTTGATGTAACCCAACCAAAATAGGGAAATACTTGGTCAATCCACCTTATGTTTGAACACAAGTAATGAGGAGAAAAAGGGATATTATAAAATCCCAGTGCTTTAAGATATTTTTGAATAAAATATAATATAATAGTTTAATATAAAAATATAATTTACTCAGTTTCTTTAATATAAAATATAAATAAATCATTTTAAGACATAGCAAATTACAAAAAAATATTCATAAAATAAATCATATTATCTAAACAAATATTAGTGAAATAAGTTTGTTAAATGGACACCTAACGATTTCGAAATCCTCACTTGTACCGGCATGTAAAAATTCTTTAAGAATTTTCTAAGGATGTGAAAATCGGATCGAATAATAAACCGAAGAAGGAGAGGTTCATGATCCTACAAGAAAATTGGTAATTAGCGACCAACAAAATTGGTCGCTAAAAATGTTAATTTGGACGCTAAAGCAAATAGCGACAAAAAATTTTTAGGTCGCTGATTTGTCGCTGAGGCTTTTAGCGACCAAAAATTTTTTTTGGTTGCTAAATTAGCGACCACTAATTAGTATTGGTCGCTGAAATGATACATTTTAGCAACCAATTTTTTTGACGCTAATGATTAATTTTTTGGATGCTATTTAATATTTAAATTATTAATTTTATTTATCACATTTGTTAATAGCGACCAAAATAAAAGTTGGTCGCAAAAAAAGATCAACCAAGTAAATCACAAGCCCATTTGATTTCATGAATTGTGATTATTAATGCATATCAATTTTGGTCATATTTAGTAAAATTTATTTATTATTCAATTATTATACCTTTGCTAAAAGATTTAAGATTAATCAATCAATCCTTGATATTATCACATCTAATTACTTCTCATTAATTAGACATATAAAATACATATTAAAGAAAAAAACACTAATTTTATTACATTGAGGTAACAAAAATAACAATTTCTGAATAAAAAAAATATTCATTCTTCAATATAGTAAATAAGGATTAGCCAGAAGAAAATGAAAATTGCATTCATTCATATACTTTTAAAAATAGATTCATCAATTAAAAATACAAAATATAATCTCTGAAATCTCATTCCTAAAATGTTAATGTTCACAAAATAATCAGCTATAACTTCTATAGCTGAACATTGCGAAGGTCATCGGGTATGAAAGTTGTCACAATAACAGCTTGTCCAGTCAAATCAAGCAATTCAAGATTTCTGTAACATGCTATTATTGAGGCAAATGCAATGGATGAGGTTGCCTTTTCAATTCTTCTTGCCATCCTGATGGTGATCCTGCAAGCACGAGTAGGGGGAAATTGGATGTACAAGAGATGCTGAAATTGGAGACTCGCGCGAACTAGGCACACAACTTACTGTCTTCGGATTAAACATGGTCTCCGGGTAGCTTACACCAGGAGACTGGATTTCGTTTCTAGGCGATACTGGTATCTCATAGCTCTTGGGATGCTCCAAAATTGGACCGCAGGAGAAACGACACCTATCAATTGTTGACAGATTTTTCATTCTTCCCATGTTTATGGTGTTCGATAACCTGGAGAAGCAAGGATGGGACGAAAACAAAAATCAAAGCAAGACCAATTATATAAAAGTTTTTCACGTTTTCATAGGAGACCTAAACTGCTGCAAATACGCTTAATGAAGTATAAGGTTGAGATACCCACTTGAAGTATGAGCCACTAAAAGAATCATTTTGCTCCTTGGTCGGTACAAAAAAAACAACATAAAGATGCCTGAACTGTCTTTTCAGAGTCGTAACCCTGCATTGTTAGAATACTGTTAATGGAACACTTTGAATGAACCTAAACAAAGGTAGCTATGATCAACCTGCTAAAGACATAAGAGGAATCATCACAATCCCAATTTGTAATGAATATGAAAGCAACAGATGTTCCTCCGTTGTTGAATATAAAATCCTACATGGCATCCATTATTTTGAGTGGTGAAGTTGAGATCAAATCAAAAGAAAGACAAGATATGTAAATACAGGGGCTATCTGAAGAAAGTTAAGCCGATATGAATTTGAATGGAGGAATGATGAAATGAAGTCGATGAAAGATGGGTGCTGCTCCTGTTTCCAGGAAGTACTCATCATGCAGACTCCACCACCTGTACAAACTAAAGAAAATCCCAAGTGGATTTTTACGCTCGTTAGTTAAACTGGGATATTTCTAATAGGTCTGAATCTAGAAGAAACAAGATGTATGGCATGGTGGCAAAACACATCAAATACGTTTAATCCACACAAGAATAATAGAAAAGTATCTGTCAAGGAATGTAATAGAACCAGCCTACCCAACTTTGGCAAACCATAATATCAGTTATTTCAACAAACAGACTAACTCCAATAATGAAGGGAGTTGCTGTTTGAAAAGATTAATCTCTTCTTGCCTCCTATGTTTGATCAACACTTTTCGATTAGCAGGGGGATTGAGGATAGAAGTGATTCTAAAATAAAATCCAATTGCTACATGGAAAAAATCATGGAGGTCGATTCAGCTGTGAAAAGCTACCAGTGATCCAAATCGATCACCTTCATTCCTTCCAAGAAAATCACCAAATATCGTAAAGCATTTGTGCCTTAAAAAAATCTGAAGAAATTAGGGTTTACCCTTAGCAAGGCCATCGTTCTAATTTGGCCATCAACCGAAACACTGCCATTGTGGTAAAAACAAGAAGGTAAAAGAAGGAACATAGATAACCGGAAATGGCTGAAGAATCCGCATTCCGATCTCTGATGTTTCCACCGCAGCCCGACGTTCGAACATCTTCCAAAGCTTATACTTCAATGCAATGGGATACCATACAAAGAGAAAAGATTAGTGGAGATGTCCTCAGGTATATATTATAGTGTAATAAAATATAGCAGCTTTGGAAGAGCAGCACTTCAGGAATTCAAGAATTCATATATATATTGGTTCTCAGTTACGTTATAGCTTTCGATTTCGATGGTTTCTCTCTGGATCTTCTGAATGGTAGTTTTTATAGACAAATTTTTGACGCAAGACATTCCCTCTGGAAGATAGATTATTTTGGTGGTACTGGGAAGAAACATTCCCTACATCAATCACTCATAGAATCCATGTTTGGCTTACGTTTTTGTGTGCTGGTACCCATGCTTCGTCCATGTGTGTTGTGCCCACCGGCTTTGTGGAAGTGCCCAGCTGGAAAATATAAATGGCGCTCACAGAAAATACATTTCATACATTCCAAATAATAATATAAAAAAGTCACCAAATCTATAATTCCACAATAAATTGAAGAACCAATATAAAATTCTGCAATGATCTAAATTCACAATATGAATATAAAAATTAATGTTGTAATGAATATGATAAAATCTCTATCACACAAACAAAACAATCACAAATTAGTTTAGATGATGGAACAAAGATGGAGATCACCAAATAAGAAATCCACAACTCATACTAGGAATAGAAGAATTATACTTACAAAGTTGGCATCAAAACTTGGAAGCAATCAAAGAATCTGCATCTTCAAACACATAAGATCAAAGAGAAAACATATATTGTTGTAAAATAATTAATGAATTTTACATATCACAACAGTCATATTTATAACCCAAAAATTCAAAAATAAATAATTTCTCTTAATCCCACAAGTCAAAGACTCGTAGAACAAGTTTAAATTCAAAAAACTTGGATTTCAGCAAGAATGAGAAGTTTTTAACCTTAAATTAAATTAAAACAAGAAGTTTCCATGTCAAATTTATGTTACTAACAATGTTCAAATTGCTACTACGGGAATATATTACAAATACAGAAAACAACCATGTGTTAAAAGAAGAAAATTGATGCAATAAAATAAGATAGTTCAAGAGCTAAATTGAAAGAGACTTATTAATATTATAATTTCAAAAAACAGAAATAAATCAGATCTCTAATCATCATTTTCTTCATTTGAGAAGTCTGGACCTACAAAAAAAAATTTATAATATTAGTTAAACAAAATTTTTAATTTTATTATATAAACCTTAATGTTCATATTCTAAATACTTACCATCATCATTAGGGGGTTGCATGCCCATTTTTTCTGCCATCATTTTTAACCAATCTATAGTTTTTTGTTGAGATTTAATGATCTTACTTTGATCCTCATATTTCTCTTGTATAACTTTTAAACTTGTTTCAAGCTCGGTCTCTCTCACGGACGATGCATTTGATTTGACAATTTTAGTTTTCTTTATAGGCTTTGGCCCATAACCAAGGCCACGAATATATGACGATGTTTCACCTAAAACTTCAGCACAAATGATTATCTCATCAACTATTCCTCCATCTTCAATGATTTTCTCACGAATTTCCATCATCTTTTTCTGTATGTTTTAAGAAAAATCAACACAAAAAAGATGAAATATTACTAATAAATCTATTCTAAAAAATTAAATGTATACTAACATATTTTGCCTGACAATCTTCAGAAACCCATTTATTTTCTTTGTCTGTAAATTCCTCCTTGTATAACTCAATCCTGCTTAATTTCTATATCATAACAAAAATATATCTCATTAATTAATAGTTTTCAAAATTTAAACAACTAAAAAATTATAGATACATGGTCATATAAATGAGCTACGAGGGACTTCGTGCCCATTCGGTGAATGACCTTCAACATCGAACGATTTCGACAGTTTGATTCTGATTTTTTCTGTATAAAAAAAATTGATTAAACATAATATAACAAAAAAAATAGCGAGAAAATTTGATCTTCATATGCTTGAAATTTAAACATTTTAATATTGATGTCTTTTATATACATGTCCATCTCATTTTTGTTATATTTTCTTTAATACTCAATTTTTTTCCTCACAAAATCATTACATAATAAGAAGTTTCATCAATCACTATAACAATATAAGTAAATTAGCAAACCTATAGTTTTTTTTTTAATTAAAGGCATACCTTAAATGCTTCTGAGTCAAAAAAATTACATAGCCAAATCCAATCAGCTGGTCTCTCAATAAGTTCTTTGTAAGACTTTTGTCTTGCTAACATTCCACCTCCATGTTTTTTATAATGTACATAAGCCTTTGAGCGAAAATCAGAAAATCTCTTGCTCATCGTGTGCATCACACAATCCTTTACATGTGATTCTTCAATGGACAAATTAATCTTTACCTACAAAATTTTTTTAAAGCAACGTTAAATTGTGATTCATTCTTCAATGTAACTACGATGCATAATAACATGAAATTGCATTGTTGAGCAGAAATAGGTTCAATCAAATGAGTTGTACTTTGAATGCTATCCAACTACTAATCTAGATAGCCTAAGTCTACTAATCTTAAATTAGTAAGTGCTACTAAAAGATGCTAGGTAAGAGTTTAATAGGATAGATATATTTTGATGATCGTACTACTAAGACTTCGAAAGACATGAAAGCTAGCTAGACTTAAGGATAAGAACTTAATTGCCTATCTGCTACAAGTTAAGAAATCATATAGTTCTGTATTATTAATAGATGATATTTATTCATAAATTTTATGTGTTTTATCACTTCATGATTGACAAAAATCAAACTGTCATCCACACGAAACTAGCATTCACCATCAAGTATATTCACTTATTTTTAATGTGCTGTTTTTTTTTTTTTTTTTTTTGGTATCACCTTTCTTAGGAATAGTAAGTTATAAATCACAAAATTAGTGGCTCGAACCAGAACCTGGAGAAGCAATCTTTTCCAAACATTGGGCCTATTAGTTTGATTGTTCAGTTCTTCTGCAAATTGAAACGTTAACTTGGCTTATAGGACGTCATAACCAATATTTTTGTTATTAAAGCCTTAAAAAAAGGAACTATATGATTTCTCATAGTCCTAAATGGTTGAAACTTATGCTATTATAAAACGTGGTGATTTTGGATCAAACCACCAGCTATATAAAAAAAAAACACATTCTTTACAAGCATTAAAATGCAGGTCTTCCTAGTAAGATAGGTATAAGAAGTATTATGTAAATTTTCCATCAAAACAAAATGATCTCTTACTATAATGTGTAGAGGAATCCCGAGTCATACCAGTTGATATGGCATGAAAAATGAAGTTCCAACATATTTCTTTGATTGAAGCAAAGCAAGGAAATGATCTAATTTGATCTGAATATGATGCTGATAGCAATTCATCATGTCCTTCAAAGCTCTCTGATTGTTTTGCATGCAAAATTCTTAACGACTCAAATATCTAGTCTAATTCATTATTATTGTTTGAATGAGTAATCTGGATTGAAGCAAAAAAGTTAAATTATGATGATCTGTTTGAATGGTGAACGTCAATGATTAGAAATTCATAAATAACAAAATCATACAATTAGTTGAAGTCAATCCAGTTGATGAAACTCAATTTTCATCAAATTTTAATAAATTCCATAACACAATCAATCCAAAAAAAATAGAGTGCTATGTAAAAGTAGAAGAAAAGCACAATAGTTATTACCATCAATTTTTTTGCTTATATGCCGAAAGTAAGAAAAGATCAAACATAAAGATAAATGATATTCATAAACAAAATTGAATTTCTATCACAAATAACTTAAATAATCGTTAAAGTTCTTACCAACAATTTTTTTAAAAGTAATTCTTTATCAGCATCACTCACTTGTTCCCATCTTTCGACTTGCATGGGTGCAAAGTTTCTAATTATAATACCCGCTTCTCTAGACAACTTTGAGTGATGCTCTCCAACTGGCCTATTCAAGCCCTCTGGAATGATTATTGATACCTTACCTTTTGTTCTGTAATGCTCTTCTAATGCTACACCTCTATTTGGACCCCTTTTTTTATTAGAACTTGAAGCTGAAAAAAAAAGTAAATAAGAAAGTCATTTATATTTATCATAACTATTAAATTTGAAGAAGCCATAAGTAATAATACCAATGATAGTTGTCTCAGTCTCTGGTGCTGACGGATGAGGTAAACTTGGCCTATCAACTATTGGAGATGCTTCTCCCATAGGCAAACCTCCTTCAATTGATACATGCAAATAGTTAATAGTAAGAGCTAGTAATGTACAAAAGAAATGATATTTATTAAAGGATATCATTTAAGCCTGAAAGAGAAAAAACATTAAAACAGAATTTAACCTAATAAGCTAAAAAAATACCAACTTACCATTATTAGCAGTAGATACGACATGTGAAGCATCATTTTTTAATGAAGACTGCACATTATTACTAGTTGATGGTGCAAACAAATGTGAGTAATTTGCAATTATTCGAGAGCTTGTCCGTTTTCCTGGAGCCATAACTTAATAAACTGCAAAATGAAACAACAACAAAAAATATTATTGAAAAGCAAATATATCAAGTTATTATAATATATGAAACAAATAAGTTATAAAGAACAACCTAGTCTTTATCACTATCAATGTTGATATGTACATCAACATCATCTTCACTAAAATATTCAGCTAATGTTGCATCATATTCCTCTTCTTCATCTTCATCACATATAAAATCAGCAGTCTGAGTTGGTTGCACATGCACATTTTGTATAGATTCCAAAATTTGTGGCTCTACATCTTCTCTATGTAAGGCACCAATCTCACCAAAATCATCTTGGAAGTTTATATCATTTTGCTCATCTTCTTGATATGTTATATTTTCAGTTGGCTGATCAGTGTTAAGTTGATATTCATTCAAGTAATTCATGAGACTGGGATCAAATAAATGCCTATGCTGCACTTTCTGTACAACATGCCAATCACCTCTTAACTTTGTATCTTGAACATAAAATACTTGAGTAACTTGACCTGCTAAAACATAAGGATCATTATCATACCAAGTTTTACTTATATTTATAGATGTGAAATCATCATCAATTACAATGGGCTTTTTATGCTCAAGATCAAACCATTTGCACTTAAACAATACTACATGATTTCCATCAATATAGCTCAAATCAACAACATCAGTCAAAACCCCGTAGAAATCAATACTTTCATCTTTATGAGAACCCTGAATTGATACACCACTATTCTGAGTTACCCTTCGAATGTCACGTTGGTTGACTAGAAACTTAACTCCATTAACAATGCACCCTGAATATACATTAACACGAATATCTGGACCCACTGCTAAAGAATAAAGATCTTCGTTACCTTCCAGTGATTTATGAATATTCAAGCTCTTCATCTAACAGCAAGGAAAAAATCAAGTTTTGTGAAATTGTTAACATTAGAAATAAATTTAGAAAAATAAATATCAAACAAAATTAAGAATTAAGTATCTCACTTTTTGTTCAAACCATAATGGAAACTGATCTTTTTGCTTTGTTGCCACATCTTGAATAAATGAATCTTCTTTTCTTAACTCATTCTCATGTTCACTGACATATAATTTTTATAAGATTTAAATGCAGAGTAATATTAATTTGTAAATAAGTTTAATATCATCAGCATTTTAGTTAATTACATACCTAAGATATGGCTTTAACTCTTCACAATTGTTAAGAACATACCATCGAACTAAATTGTACTCACTCCAAGATAATGTAGTGAAATGTGGTTGACCAAAAGGAAGAATTCTTCTAGAGAAAATTGAAAGTTGATTTTCATGCAAATGAACATCATCATTGTATTCTTCATCTTGATTATTTTTACTCTTCATGCCACGGAGGTATCTAGAACAAAATGTTAATGCCTCATTAACAACATAAGCTTCTGCAATTGATCCTTCAGGGCGAGCTTTGTTCCTAACATTCCCTTTATGAACACTTAGATATCTAGCATATAAACAAATTTTAATAAAAATTTATGCATATAATGAATAAAATATATATAAAGTAAATTTTACTAGCACAAGAAGTAACCTTTCAATTGGATACATCCATCTATACTGAACAGGTCCAGCAAGCCTAGCCTCACGCGGCAAATGAACAGCCAAATGAGCTATTATGTCAAAGAAAGCAGGTGGAAATATCATTTCAAACCGACAAATTGTATTAACAATCATATCTTCTAATTTCTCCAACACATCCAATCTCAATGTCTTAGCACATAATATCCTAAAAAATCTTGACAAATCACTTAAAGCATTATGCACATCCTTATTTAAATATCCACGCAATCCTAAAGGAAGTATTCGTTGTAACAACACATGACAATCATGGCTTTTTAATCCCATAAGCTTACCATTTCGAATATTTACTGATCTAGATATATTTGCTGCGTAACCATCTGGAAACTTTACTGATCTAACAAAGTTGAGAAACCCTTCTATCTCTTTTGGAGAAAGTGTGTAAGAGGCTGGAGGTTTAAGATACTTCTCGCCTTGTTTTTGCAAATGTAGCTCATGCCTTATGCCCATATCTTGTAGATCCAAACGAGCTTTCTCTGTATCTTTTGTCTTTCCTTCTATATTTAATAAGGTCCCCAAAATGTTGTCACAAATATTCTTTTCAATGTGCATTACATCAAGATTATGACGTAATGTGAGATTTCTCCAATATGGCAACTCAAAAAATATACTTTTTTTTGTCCAAGTTGATTCATGAAGGTTACGTTTTCTTTTTTTACAGCTAGGATGCTTTCCAAACTTCAAATCCTTTAATGACTCCATTTCTGATAATATTTCATCTCCTGATAAAACTTGAGGTCTCACTCTAACTTCATGCTTGCCATTAAACTTTCTACTTTTTCTCCATTTGTGCTCTTTAGGCAAGAAACGTCTGTGACCCATGTAACAAATTTTGTTTCGCAAATATTGTGAAGAAGTTTCACTGTCACATATTGGGCAAGCTTTGTAACCATGTACTTTATGACCCGACAATATACCATAAGCTGGAAAATCATTTATAGTCCATAAAAGAGCAGCATGCATTTGAAAGGTATTCTTACTTACAGAATCATAAGTTTTGATACCATTCACCCATAAGTCATTTAATTCTTCTATAAGGGGCTTTAAATATACATCTATTTCTTTCCCAGGAGCAACTGGACCAGGAATTAATAGTGTCATAAACATAAACTCAGAAGACATACAGTTCCAAGGAGGTAAATTATATGGTATAAGAATGACGGGCCACATGCTATAAGAAGTGCTCATATTACCAAAAGGATTGAATCCATCTGAAGCTAATGCAAAGCGTACATTACGAGAATCTTCTGCAAACCAAGGAAAGCTAATATCAAAATCCTTCCAAACTTTAGAATCAACTGGATGTCTTAATAAATTTTCATCCACAAACTGATTTTCCTTATGCCACCTCATTTCATGAGCAGTTTTTCTTGACATAAATAGCCATTGTAATCGAGAAGTAATGGGAAAATAGCGTAGAATTTTATGAGGAATTTTCTTTCCTTTTCCATCATTAACTTTCCATCTTGATTCCATGCACTCAGGACATTCTTCTTTATCTTCATATTCTTTCCAAAATAAAGCACAATCATTTTTACAAGCATGAATCTTTTCACAGCCTAATCCGAGGTCTGATAAAATCTTCCTTGATTCATAATATGAAGACGGAAGTGATTCACCCTTTGGCAAGATAGATTTTATGAATTGAAGGATCATGTTGAATGATTTATTTGTCCAACGATTAAGAACTTTAATGTGTAGTAACTTTACAAGAGCAGACAACATAGATAAATCTGAGCCAGGGTATAAATCACGTTGTGCATCCTTTAGTAGCTTATCAAATATAGCTGTTTCATCTTTGTTGATAATATTATCACAGTCCTCATCTGGTGAATTATTGGCAGAAGAGTTTATGAAAGTTCCCCTATGTATATCCTCTAAAATTTCTTGAATTTCATCAACCCCTTCAGTTGTATTATGAAGATTATTCACATCTCTTATGTCTAAATCTGCATCACTAAAAGCTTGAGATGTTTCCCCATGACAAGTCCACTCAATGTATGATGTTTGCATTTCATTAATTAATAAATGATTCTCTACGACGCTATAAGGCTGAAAGAAGACATTCGCACAGTATCGACATGGGCACCGAATCTTATCCATTTGAGGATTTTTTTCATGGGAAAATTTAATAAATTCGGTAACTCCATCCTTATATTGTCGCAAACGTCTATCATTGAGATTAATCCAGCTTTTGTCCATTGCTTTGACCTGACAAAATTATGAATAAAAAAAATTATTGCATGACTAATCTTACACCCCTTTTCAAAATTATTTAAATTTAGGTAAATATTCATAAATAATATGCTTCAAATCATTTCTCATTTGATTTTTTTTTGAGAAGACAATAGAAAATTCAATGTTAATGGAAAGACATAAAGTTTGAAAAAAAAATTAAAAGTTCATTTCCATGAATGCTGATAATCTATGTATTGCATATAAAATTTGGATGATATAATAATATTTTGGATATTATATGTGAAGGGCAAGATAAATGGCTTTTAAATGCGCTCTTGCAATTAATTTATTTGAATTTTTTACTTTGCTGGAAACCACAATACTTCTAATGCTTCTTTTTACTCTAACGAAAAAGAATGGCAAATTTTTGGAGAAAATCATTCAATTTCATTTAATGAACACAAGGGACTCTTTCTCAATCGTATAACACATTATAAGCCAAATCTTAAAATTCTCATCTCGTTTTAAATTCCTTCTATATTGGCATATGTCCAGCAAATATTTTGACCTTCTCACACAAATAGAGTACTAGCACACAATATTTTTTAGATTTACAAACCCATTGCTCATCTTAAAATCAAAGTTCTACTATAGTTTACTTTTATAAGAAAAATGTCTAGCAAAGTATTTCTTTGTCCTAAAGATATTAGTAACTCTACACTTTGCAAATAATGCATTGACTTACGGGAGCAAAACTTCCATATTTTTTCATATGTGCATATACATCTATCTTTTGCAAGAGATTATAAAACATTTTTAATATCCCCTCACCTATTGTAAGCTTAGATATTACTTTCATCTCATGAAGAAGCACTTTCACTAAATATCAATTCAAGAATCTTTGAGATATCTTCTACTTCTATGTTTTCTACTTTTGCGTTTTTGTGGTATGAATTGAAGAAACTACTAGATATTTTTCTAAAATTAAGAAAGAAGATAAGTGTATGTGGTGGTCAACATTATTCACTACAGAATATATTAATTTTTTAACAATCGATAAACTAGCAAAAACTGTTAAAAATCACTAAATATCCACATTATCATTGCTTTATATAAGAAAGTTAAATTTCAAGAAATATTATAGGTGATGACAGCTTCATCCCATAAGATTTTCAATAAATATATCAGTAGTTGTAAGCACACATCTATTTTTCCCATTTATTGTATGGAACAAGAATATGATGCATGAGAAACATATAAATGGTTGATATCTATATCTCGGGAGATATTACAAGGCAGAATAATTACTGATTAGTATGAATATGATGATGTGATTTGAATATATGGCATGAAATCGTCAAGAACTAAACTAAGTATGACATTTTGTACTTCTGAAGCAAACTCTAAATATACAACAACAACATCAAGGTTTTATCCCACCATGTGGGGTTGGCTACACGAATCCTTCTTCTCCATTGTGCACTGTTAAAAGTTAAATTCTCATTCAAATCTAATAAAGAAATGTTATTTCTAATATTTTCTAACCAAGTCTTTTTAAGTCTAACTCTACCCTTCTTAACATAAGTCAAATCTAATACTTTAGCATCTAATGGATGACATACATTTGGCTCACACATTCTCTCATGATGCAATCTCATATATCCAACATAACTCATAAATACAAACAATCTTTTTAATTCTAGAATAAGAGACACTATCATTTATAGGATTAGTTGTTTTTAACAATCTTATAAATTGATTGAAAAATTCATGTAGCATATTAAAATCAACTTTGATATTGGGCATTCTTATTGTAATAGATAAGTGATTAGTGCAACCATGCCATAACAATTGTAATAAATCATAAAATCATTAAGCCTTATCTTGCCCTTTACATGTGACTTGTCCTAAGCGTAGCATCCAACACTACCTAAGTGTTTGGCATGTGACTTGTCCTAAGCATAGCTATCCAACATAACTCATATCATTTTGATTGCTATTAGTTTTAATCATAATTATTTTATAAAGAAATCATACAAGTTCTTTTCGCATGCATTTAAAAGCATTATAGTCCTGCATCAGGAACTATGTATTACCCAAAAAACACTCAGGTAGAAGAGGAAAATAAGGACAAAGATAGGAACAAAGACAAAAATCTCATGAATGCTATTAAAGCCAAATAATTATACAGATTAGAGAAAATCATGATTGCATAAATCCAAATTCACTTTATCCTACTTCCAACCAAACAGCCTCGAAAAATCAAAACCTAAACAAACGTAACCAAGCAGCAATCAATCCAGAAAAAACGCAAATACTATCATCTTTGAAATAATACTATTAATATTAATAGGGGCTTCTAACATCCTAAAATATGATCAATCACTTCACAAACTGCAGAAAATAATGCCAGCGGCAGAACCAAACCGCCATCAGAGTTCGTAACCTTGGCGAAGTGAGATTGTTCAGTAAAAAAAGAAAAAAGAATGAATGCAAAATAATGAGTGGAGAATGAAAATCCACAATAATAGCCATGGGATCTTTTCAACTAAACCATTGAAAATCAACCCTAACCTCTTAAAGCAACAATAACAATCAATAATGTTGAATGATAACATAAAAATGAGAGCATAGTATAAAGAAGATCATAGAAATTTTGAAATTAAAATAGGAAGAATGGTATTAGGGAAAACCTGAGAAGGAGGAACCGGCGGAGGCGAGTTTGCGGGATTTTTCGAAGATATGTGACTGAAGAAACTCATATCAACGCGAGAATGAGAGAGGTCGTGGCCGCGAAACCGTCGATTTGCAGTTGGCGAATGCGGTTTGATGTCGTCATCGCTAAAGAGGCATCTAGGGCAAATACCGAAAAACAGAGAAGTTTCGTGCGAGAGACTAAGATCTTGAGAGTAAGAGAAGTTTTGTGCGTGAGACTGAGATCGCGAGATTAGTTTTGGTATAATGTATAATTTTATTTAATTAAGTAATTGATAAATTTTAAATAATATATATTGTAATTTATTTCATCAATAAATTATTAGATTTATCATCATAAAAATATAAATATTAAATTAAATTAATCATTTTATTTATTAAATATTAAATTAAATTAATCATTTTATTTATTAATTTAAATTTTAAAAATATTATTGCAATCAAAAAATTTTCCGGGGGCAGCCCCGCAGGTCGAACCCCGTTAGGAGGTGCTACCCCCTTATACACCTGACATATCTGCGAAACATACGGTTATGTACACAATTAAAAAGAATAATTAGTCACTACAATGACATATGTATATATATGAGAAAAAGATTCTCTGAATTTTCAGCGACAAAATTAGCGGCCAATTTTTTTTTTTTTTTTTTGTGGCTAATATCAAACTTCTTATTATTTAGAGGCCTTACTAATTTTTGGTCGCTAAAAGATATCTTTAGCGACCAATTTTTTTTTGTCTCTATTTTTTTGGTCGCTATTGACCCATTTTCTTGTAGTGATGGTTCAACCAATTTTACCGGTCGAACTAGGGTCGAACCGAATGATATAATAAATTATATTATTATTAAAATTTAATAACCTTAATAAAATAATTAAGTGTATCTAACCTCAAACCATATAATTCTAAGAATTTAAATCATATAATTTTAATATATTATTTTTTAATATAATTAAATTAAATTGAAATGATGAGTATATTATAATATAATTATAATTTATAAAATATATAGTTTAATTATATTATATTTATTAATATCTAATAATTTAATTATATTTAATTTTTACATTTAATTATAATTATAATAAATGAGATTCTTATAATATACATTATAACAAATTAAAATTTTTAATATAATATATAAATTTATAACATTAAATTTATAAATGTGTAATAAGAATAATATTTAATATAATGTATACATTTATATTATTAATTTATATAATATATATTATAATAAATTTATAATATATAAATTTATAATACAAATTAAAAAAAATTTATATCTAACTAGCCCAAATTTGTGTCCTAACCAGCCCAAATTTGTGGCCCAACAAACTCAAATTAATGGCCCAATAAAATCCAAATTCACATTCAAACTCATATAACATTCATGTAACTTTTTTAATCCCACATCATGAAGGAATTTGAGATGGTTTTCTTTTTTGCTCTTTATATAGTTCCCTCTTTTCTAATAAAACTCATTTTATGACAAGACATCCATATATTATAGTATTAGAAATTTCATTATTTAATAAAAAAATTATATTAAAAAAATGTAATAAAATAAAATATATTATTTAAAATAAAAAAATTAAACCAGCAAGTTCTTTCGAAGCTTGATCTGTTCGTCGGTTCTCTACGAAGCTAGTTTTTAAACTAGACCATATCAGACAATTGGCCGGTTCACAATTGAACCGGCCAGTCCGATCCATATTTTAAAACTTCAGGATTTTCACCAGTATCCAAAAATTATGAAAAAATTTATGTAAGTAAAACACTTCAATCAAAATATTATGGCCAAGATAAATTATGAATTGGAGTTATAATGACTCCAAAAAAAATGGACAAAGTCAAAATATAGGCTATTACAATATACACACCTTAAAAAAATATCATCCACGATATTTCTCTTAATGATTCGGGCACAAAATTGATATAAACCAAATCCGTAAAATCAAAACTAAAATTAAATCTAAATCAACTCATCAAAATCATACATTCATGCAATTCATTATATCACATGTTATTCAATTATGCATGCAAACTAATGCACCTTAATCTACCCAATCTACCTTACTCATAATCAAATCTTACAGCTCTTGTAACAATCAATTCTTCCAACAACTATGCTCTGATACAAATTGTGATGCCCCATAATCTAAATTAGAAGAATTATTATTTTATTCTGTAAATAAATAATAACCAGAGCTATCTAATATCATCTATCAGAAATAAACAACAACTGATTCCAAAATTTAAAAAATTAATATACACATCTATATTCATTCCCAAAAATTATATATACTGCTCAGGATTATAAAAAAATATATATATAACTTGAAGAATCCTGATCAGCCTCATACTTTTGCTCCCCTATTCAAACATGAAATCATTTAACTATATATAATGAGCTTAAAAAGCCCAATAAGTCAATAAAACCTATAACTAAATTCAAATTATGGTAAAGAAATAATATGCATATCAACAGTTAAATCATAGCAGTTACATCCATATGATCATTGAATCAAAATAGAAAATTAATAAAATTTATATGTAGTAATAGTCCACCCTATTGTCAATAAAATATTATAATATGAAAGCCAATAAAGCAGTAAACTAGTATGAGTGTAAATCTATAAAGCAATCATCGTAGTTATATTAATTAGTACAAAAATTATATAAATTATCAAATCAAAATATGAGTAAAGATTATTAAAATTAAATTAATGCAATAAAATCAAATATTAATACACACATGCTATTCAGTTGTTCTATATCAACATTAAATCAGTGTCTCAATCTGAAGCTGAATATCTTAATCACATGCTCAATAAATTCTATATATCATGTGCTCAGTATATTACATACTCAGTATCAGTGCAGTGAATCAATAATATCAAATAGTATCAGTATTTATATCAGTAATAGTAACAATCTAGTGGCAAGAGTAGTAGATCGAATAATATAATAACAGAAAATAAATACAGTAATAATAAATTCATATAAAAATAAGAATAATATCTCAAAAATTTGTATTTCAGTAGTCACACTAAACAAGTAAGAAGTCCTGACCATCTCAGTGTTTTTCAGTATTAGTATCAGTGTTAGTAAACCGTTGGCTCAGTAAATAGAGTCATCATCCTTTGTCCGTCGGCACAGTAATAATATCCTTATAATTCTCAATTAGTGTATCACATGAATTAGTCAAGGATAATACCAAACCAAAGTATTTGAAGGAAAGCTCATCAGCCCACCATCGTGTACAGGCCAATCAGTCTCCAACCAACGAGTCAACTAGTATTTACTTGCTTGTTTGACACAAATATTATTATCATAATACTATAATAATAATAACGACCAGCTATTACTTAAGCACATAACCACATCCATTTTTAATGCATTGCAGTAAATAATATAATTAAACTTAATTAAGAAGATACTAAAATGACATAATGGTAAATAACAAAGAATCCTATTAGGCAAAAATACACATTTTCAGAAAATTATCAAATTACTACAAATTATGTAAATGATATTTTAAGACTTTTATTATACTACACTACTATTTTTAGACGTCAAAATAAATTTTGAGATAAACAAAAATTACTATATTTTCAAAATCACCCAGTTAAATATTTTAAATAAATACTCAAAATGCTCATAATCATGATCTCTATAATATATAAAAAGTTATGCGGTGAATGTTTTGTCAATACAAAGTTATTCACATTTTTCGGCAATGAAAACACAAATTTGAGAGAAAAAACATTAAAAACACAAAATCTTTGAAATAAAAAATAGTATATGGATTCCTTACAGTAAGATGAGCAAATCCTTCAACTGACCAGATGGATGAAAATCGCAATGCGGCCTCCAAATTTAAGTTTTCTTTCTCTCTCCCCTTATTTCTCTCTCATTTTCTTATTTCGTATCTCTATTGTCAAAGTAATGAGTAGAAAAAGGGATTTTAAAAAATCCTAGTGCTTTAAGATATTTTTGAATAAAATATTATATAATTATTTAACATAAAAATATAATTTAATCAGTTTCTTTAATATAAAATAAAAAAAATCATTTTAGGACTAAAAAAATTATAGAAAAATATTCATAAAATAAATCATAATATATAAAATAATATTGGTTAAATCAGTTTGTAAAACCGATACTAGACGATCCCGAAATCTTCACTTGTACCGGCTTGTACAAATTCCTTAAGGATTTTCATCGGAGTCCAAAAATTACAAAAAAAAAAAATTCATGTAAGTAAAATACTTTTGTAAAGACGGATTGTGAATTAGAGTTGTGATGACTCCAGAAAAAATTGGCAAAGTCAAAATACATGCTATTACAATAGGTGTCATCATCAACACCAATACACGCTAACTCATTGCTCATCATCACCATTAAAATTAACACATTCCATTGCATATAAGCTGATGCATGCCTTCAACCCCAATTCCAATGATAGTTTACTTTATTGCATGTTGTTAGTATTAATGTTAACACAAATAATTGCCTATAAGATCAATGCACACCATCGACACCAAATCCTATACTCGTTGACTTTTTGCTTTCTTTGTCAGTAACATTACTACATGATATTATCTACAAAGACAATGCTTGCTTTCAACACCAATATTGGTGCTCACTAACTTTGTCGTCAATGTCGCCACCAATATTGGTGCACGCTATTGTCTAAAAAGAAGATGAATGTCGTCACACCAACTCTGTCTCCATTATAAAAATTGATATTTAAACTAAGCTTTATAATATTTAATATTATTTTCTAGAAAGAGAACTATCAAGCATATCATGAATGATCTCCTAAGAGAAATTCAGTGCTTCAACACTATTTATATAAATTTTCAACATAAAGTTTATTTTCTATTTTTTATGACTACTACGTTATATCAGTGTAGTCCCCAAATATAGGAAAGTTTATCATTGACAACATACACTAATATAATTATTCAATTTGATGAGACTCTATGGTTTTTCTCTTTTACGTTAAAATATGGGTGTCTCTAACAACTCTTTTTATTTGTGTCGAATCTTTATATAAATTCAAGACCTTAAATGCTCTCTTTGCCATCATAAATGACTTAAATGTTTTAGAACATTACACCACAATAAAGCATAAATTTATATATATATATATATATATATATATATATATATATATATATATATATATATATATATATATATATATATATATATATATATATATATATATATATATATATATATATATATATATATATATTCAATGATTTTTTTCTTCTTATTCTAATTTTTGCATGAAAATTCTTTAAAATTTTTAACCCCTATATATTTTATTATCCTTTCTTACATAAACTTTCACATGAAATTTCTTCATAGAATTTTGTCACTATTTATAGGAGATAACACCACACATAACCAAAAAAGTCTTGATGCCTTGGTACCTGAGTTAGTATGGAGAAGTAGTAGTGTAATACTTAGGCTTCGTTTGTGACAGCTTTCATAATGCTTTCTAAAGCATCTTTTAATACAAAAAGTTTTAGAACTATAATTTTTTTATTATAAAGCTGATTTAAAAAGTAGTAAGAAAACTGTCCCAAATGAAGTCATAGCCACATAAGATTTTTTTTTTCCCTCTATCTACATTAGAATTTTTTGAGTTATAAGGGAGGTAACATGACATTCTTGAATTTATAGACTATAAAACAATATTAATATATTGATACTCCAATTATTAAACTCTAATAAAAGAGTTTTCTCCCTATAACTCTAATATATATATACACTTGTGTGTGTACGTGTGTGTGTGTGTGCATGTGTGTGAAATTTGTGATGGCTTGAGTAGGTGAAGTAATTTGTTTTGAGATTAATATTTTATATGATATCTTGAATTGCACTAATCTCAATGCAAATTGAATGCTTATAAAAATTATTATGATGTATTTTACATAAAGATACCCCAACTTGATTTTTTATTTTATAAATAATTCCTTTTTATGCAATAACTTTGACTCCTGGCTCACTAATATCAATTTTGTACAGCTTTATTATTATTATTATTATTATTATTATTATTATTATTATTATTATTATTATTATTATTATTATTATTATCATCATCATCATCATCATCATCATCATTATCATCATCATTAATATTAATACTCTAATTTCTTATTCCATTAATTTAACAATATTTAATTGCTTTTAAAAAAACACATAAACACAATGTTTGGCACTCAAAACTGGAACTAAATTCCACACTTTTTAGGGTCAACTTACAATTTAGAATAGGTCCCATCTAATTTTAGGCTTCATTTTGGTAGTTTTTTTATTATTTTCTAAAGCAGTTTTTTAGTATAAAAATTTTAGTTCAAAATTTTTTTGTAATATAAACCAACTTTAGAAAGCGGTAAGTAAGCTACCCCAAACAAATGCTCCTAACTCATTTCTGAAAAAAGAGATGCACTTATTTTTTTAACACTTCAGATTAATTTATTTCACTATTAGTACTTAAATCTCAATTACAAGATTGTTTCTACATTTTCCAATAAAAATTCCCATATGACATTCAATAGCAAAATAGATATCACAAATTAAGCCAACAACAAAAGAAATTTTCACTCTGAGTATAAATCATATGTAATTGACATAGAATAGAATCCAAAACTTTCACAATTGCAAACACAATATATGCAATTTATCAACATTATAAGAAGTTTCTGCAATTGATTCCACACTGCTTCACATTTGGTCCTATGGCTCAAACCACAAATGGATATATCCTCACCCATAGCAACGAGAAGATCAAAGCCAAGAGAATCGACCAGATAACTACAATTGTCAGAGTTTGATTCCGCCTTCGCATAAGCCCCTTGAGGAATGGAAAATAGCTTCCCAAATAGAGGTCCCCATGACTGATATCCATTGTTTATGGCATCTGATATCCCAACCACAACTCCAATAATATCTTTCCTGATAGATTCTTACTACGATTAGCAAAATCTAAAAAATCTTCAACTCCTTTATTGTATTCACGACTCCATCTTGACTTGGTTATCAAACTCTTATTCATTTTAAAATTCAACTGCAGAGAGAAAAATACATGATTCAATTATTGGTGCAGCATTTTGATCAATTAATGCAACATGGATTAATTATAGCCTAAATCTTACTTACCTAAGACACTACAAAATATATATATATATATAAATAAACTTGCAAAACCTTCAATTTGAGCGTGCAACAACGTAATTGCCTTTAATTTTTCTTTCAGAAATCAGCAAAAAATAGAACAGACCCTTTTGAACTGAATTAAATTTTACCAGATTTTCTAGTGCAACTTGGCCACTAAAAATCTTCTAGTACGTTTAGATAAAGAAAATCATTTTTATCTAACATCTATCCAACAAAATGCTAAGAAATCCTTAAGCAAAATCATATACCAGTGGATAAATACAAAATTTCATATTCAACATAAAATGTTTGTCTCATGGCCAATCCCAAAAGGTAATAGCAGCAATGCTGCTCCCTAAGGCAATGGAATATGAGACCAGTCCAAGAAGGAGGAACTGCCGAACCATCAACCTCTAGAGATCTTTATGTGACGTTTACTTAGGAATGTACAAACATAACAGGTTTGCTCCAACAAGAAGTATGGATCTATTTGCAAATAGGATCAAAAATCTCAAACAAAAATTTAAGCTGAATCATTCCATGTCAGCTTGAGTAAATCAGAGCATTAGAGTTCTTGATAGACATCAGATATTTCTAATTTCTAAAAATGAAACATTTATGTGTCATAGTCAAGTGAAATTGAATACAGATGATTTTTTATCAGCTCATTTATTTATTTTTGTAAAACTTCTCTCATTAAGATCCAATACAATACATAAATATTGATATGATAAAATTTTTGGATACAATCTCTCATTAAGCAAAAGGAAATAAGGCATCAGATTTAGAGAAGATTGCCAATGCAAATTGTCTGATTGAATTTCCAAGCAAATTTAGGAATATAAAAAAGCATTATCAACTAAATTCCATCCAAGACAACAAACAAAAGAAAAATGGCAAAAAAAAAAAAAAAACACAGCAAGAAGATATCAATATACAGATTATTAGAGGAACAATAAAAAAAGCAAGAAGATGAACACAAAAAAAATGAAAAAACCTAATATAAATCTTACCCAACCGTTTGCTTGGTTTCAGGTATGATTCAAGAATGTCAACTCAAATTGAGGCAAAAAGGTCAAGAATGTCAACTCGGACCCGAGACTCACTAACTCGTTGTGGTAGTGTGGTGCGGGATTGGACTGAGGATGCGAGGCGAGTGGACAGTGCTCCTATGGGTATGTTCTGAGCAGCAAGCATGGTGGTTGAGTGGCCGACGGCAAGTATTTTGGGCGAGCAGGCATTGGACCAGACTCGTGAACCTAGCAAGCTGACACGCAGTCCGACTGTGTCGCCGTGGTAGCTGCAAACATACCGCCTACGGACCTTGCGCGATGTGCCTGTGTTGTCGTGTCAACAACCGACTGTCGACCTACAAAGCCAACGCGGAAATTATTAAATAGAATTTGAGATTATTATTATATATAAAATATTTTAATTTTTTAAAGGACATTGATATCTCATCAATTTAGATGAATTTTTTTTTTAAAGAGAGTAAAAGTTTGATATAGCACGTAAAGTCAAAACTAATTTAATCATAGCTGAGTTAATCACAGCCGTCCATCGGGTGAAAGGGATTTACCACAAGCTGCCCGTCCTTTAAATAAGGCGTCACTCTGGCTAGTTCGCTCAGTCCCGCTTCTTCTTCTCTTCGCTTCTCTTCTCACCGTTCTCGCTCTTCTCTCCGTTCTCGCTCTTAAAGCTGCGGGCTGTCTCTGACGGAATAGAAATCTTACTAGGTTTTTCTTGATACAGAAGATACTATCCTCTTCTCTCACACATTGGCCGAATCTGAAGCTATGCTACCGGACGGGTTCCCCGCCGGATTGCGAGTTTTCGTGGTCGACGAGGACTCCGTCGCTCTTAGGATGCTTGAGAAAATGCTTCTCCAGTGCGGCTATGAAGGTGTGTTTTTCTTAAGCAGTTCTGGCGATTTTTCAGTGCGTCTGTAGGATTCTAGGGTTTTTTTTTTCTCATGAAAATTTTTAGGGTTTTGACAATGCCTTTAACTTTGTTCTTTTCAGGCTCTGTTTCTTCTCAGCAACGTTGTTTTGAATGGTATTATTTGAAAATTTCTGATTTCAATTTAAAATTTTTTAATGGCATTTCTTAGAGAATCATATTAAGGAATACCGATGGAAATTGTTGACCTCTTTGATTGAGTATATATTGTTATGGTGCACTGAAGAAATTTTTTTTTCCTTTCAGTTCTGTTTAGAGGTTTATGATTTACTAAACTTTTAGGATTTCGACTCTGTAGCTTTTTTATTTCTAAGTAACATAATTCATAATCAAATTTTTTGAAAAATCATTTAGAAGATCATATCAGAGAAAAAAATAAAATCAGAATAGTTTAAAAATTAATAATTTTTTAGGGTTTTGACAACGCCTTTTCCTTTGTTCTTTTCAGGCTCTGTTTCTTCTCAGCAGCGTTGTTTTCAATGGTATTATTTGAAAATTTATGATTTCAATTCAAAATTATTTTGATGTCATTTCTTAGAGAATCATATTAAGAAATGCGGATGGAAATTGTTGACCTCTTTGATGAGTATATATTGTTATGTGCACCGAAGAAAAAAAATTGTTTTTTTTTTCCCTTTCAGTTGTTTATGCAGCTGTTTGTGATTTACAAAATAATAAATTTTTAATTCAATTTTAGTTAAAATGAATTGAATTGACTAATTAAGATGAAAAACAAATGAAATCTCTATAATTAATTTTTCTGCTTCTATTTAGTTCTGTAATTTTTTCTTCTGATGTAACTTTTCAAGAAGCATGGATGCTAAAATAATAAATGGAACCCTGACTAATTTTTTGAAATTTAAAGGGCGGTTTTTGAACCAGATATGAATTATATGGTTTTATTTTCTGTGCAGTTATTTATATATTTTTTTAAGAGTGTTAATCTTAAAATTTTATTTGAGATTGTTATTAGTTTTTTTTTTCTGTTTGAGTAAATTGAGAAGGAAAGGAATTATAATGTAAAAGTTTTTAGTTTGTAGTGCATATTGGTAAATATTTATAAAAATTAATTATTTATTGCTTAGTTATTATATTTTTCATATGAATTATTTTATTTGTTATTATTTTACAGTCACTATAACTGATTGTCCACTTCAAGCCGTGGAGCTATTGAGAGCAAATATAGGAAATTACGACATAGTGCTCATTGATGTTAATTTGACATGCATGGATGGATTTGAATTAGTAAAGAATGTGAGCCGTGAAATAAGTTTGCCTGTAATTGGTATGTTAAAGTTTTTTAAAAAAATATTAAATTATTTTATTTATCAATTACTTTTTTTTAACGTGGTTAAATTTTGATACAGTGTTGTCAGCTGATTCTGAATTTAAAAATGTCATGAAAGGAATAAAATATGGTGCAATTGACTATCTTGTCAAACCAGTGCGTTTTGAAGAATTGAAACTGATTTGGAAGCATGTGGTAAAAATTTTTCTTAATGAAAAGAAGAACATTAATGAATCAAGATCAATGGATGTCAATAATTCATATCTACCAAAAAAATCCAAAGATCTTGTGAGGAAAAGAGATGAATATGACGATATTGCTTTAAAAGATAATTTGGCTTCACAAAAAAGAGCTAGAGTTTCTTGGACCCCAGAGCTTCATGCAAAATTTATCAATGCTGTTAATCATTTGGGCATAGATAGTGAGTGTCTTTATTTAATAACTCTTTTTTTTTAAATATAATTTTCTCTTTTTATTTTCTTGATCATAAAATAAGAATTTTTTTCAGAGGCAGTTCCAATAAAAATACTTGATATCATGGACATACCAGGACTTACTAGAGAAAACGTTGCCAGCCATTTACAGGTTTGCTCATTAAACTAGCCTTAATATTTAGAAATTATATGTTTTCATTTTTTTTCATTGTTGAATGATTTTTATTTCAAATTATTTGGTTATCATTAATGAAATTTTTTGTAAAGATTATTTACTCATTCATAATTTTATATCAATAAATAAAATTATTTTCTTTTGTGTGATACAGAAGTACAGAAAAGGCTTGAAAAGAAATACAATTGAGCTTAATCAACAATTTTTTGATAACGCAAAAACAAGAAGAGAAAGTGAAAATCAATTTGAATCTCAACAATTCGCTTTAAACAATGATCTTAATGATAACAATAATTTTGATGAGCTTGCAACATTATTAGCACGTAAGTATTTGAAGATTTAATGTTCACTTCTTATTATTAAATTTTTTTTATAATTTGTGATATTGTCATAATCAATTGTTTATGACAATGAATTCATGCAGTTGAACAAAAACAACCGCAAAATAGCTCCGACTCAAGTGCACAAATAAACATGGATTCAGTTGATATTCAAAGTTATAGTTTGGAAGATCATGGGGGAAGCAATGCTTCGAATTTGGCAATCATATCTGAGTTTGAGAATATGGATGACACGGATGAGCTTTATGTAGCACTTTGCTCGGTAAATAATTTTTCTTATAAAGTAGGTAGGTGAAATACGTATACATATTTTGACATTTTTTTAACTGTTAAACATTTCAGTTTCAATACTAAGATTGCTGCAAGGGCTCCTGAAGGTACTTCTATTTGTTGAGGTACCTTTTCTTTTGTCTCAAAATGATCTTAATTTGAATTTAGTTTTAGATTTTAAAACATTTTAAGTTTACCATATTCTAATATATTATTCGTTTTTTACATTCTGAACAGAAAAACTTCGATTCCTTCCCAGCTCTAAGCTTTGTAGTTTGTTGTTCTCTGCATCTTTGTCCAGATCATGCAATTATGATCAGAATGTGGAAACTTAATGGAGTCATTTCAAAAGTTAAAGCTTGTGGAGTCAATTCATAGTTTGTTTCTTAGTTATCAAATCAATTCTGTAATTTTGCTTCTTTCATTGCATGTTATTGTTGTTTAGAGGTTATGTAAAAATAATAATAAATTTGTGATGTACATCTCAATGTCAGTTTTTTTAATAAATAAATGAAATCATAAGCCATGCATATGCATGTTTGTTTGCATAATTCTATACTGTGTTGCTGTTGTGATTGGTGACTTTTTATTTCTCCCACTGTTTACTAACCTTTTTGTAGAGATAGAGAGAGAGAAAAAAGAGGAGTTGGCATCTGGAAAAATAAGTTATTCCTGTAGAGAATATTTATTTTCAAGAAACAGGTCAACAATGTATGGCATACTTTAGGCGAGATATAGAGTTTTTTATCATAAATATTAATAAAAATTGCAATGGTCCTAATAAGAAGATAATTCTACTATTTCTCGTATTCTAAAGCTATGAAAGCCTTTCCAGTATTTTGTAGAAGTTAAGATTTCATTTTGGACAGTTTTTGATCACCGCTTTCATTTCAAAATTTTCACTGGAAAATTGCATAAGAAAGTACTAAAAAAAAACTATCCCAAACAAAGAATAAATTTAATTCTTTTGTAATTTTTGTCCATAATCTTCAATGAAATATATATATTCAGGGCATAATAATCTCTATACAAAAAGATATATTATTACAACATTTTTCAAACATGTAGATAGAAGTTTTTAATATGATATCGTAGTTGATTTCTATATTTTATTATCACAACTAAAATTCGCATAATAAAAATGGAGTTATATAAATTTAGGTTTCATTTGAGATAATTTTTTCATTATTTTTTAAAGTAATTTTTTATACAAAAGTTTTTTGAATTAAAAATATTTATACTAAAAAGTTATTTTAAAAAGCACTAAGAACCAAATGAAATATTAATCTTCTATTAATTCCCGACTACAAAACAAATCTAGTTTAAAAAAATAATAATTTGCAAGGCCACCAAACTATAATTAGATATTTGTTATGAAAATTGCAGAGGTTGCAGACCAAAAGCTCAGCGATATACAATTGTCAAACAATTAAAAAAAAAACGCCAACAACGATTCCTCTGTTACTTCATGAATAAAAAATGAAAAATTTGAACAAACTAATAGAGTAAAAGAATGCTAAATTAAAAATGATTTCTCAAAAGAATGTGAAAAAATGGTGGAAAAGTAGAGAAAATAAAATATCTTGGTTCTTTAAAATTTTAAGATTTCATTTGGGACAACTTTCTTATTAGTTTTTAAAGAAGTTTTTTAATAAAAAAATTTAATTTTTTTTTTTTATAATAAAAAATTACTTTAAGAAGCAGTAAGAAAGCCATCCCAAACGAAGCCTAAATCTATTAAGCTAGGATTATCATTAGAGAAGAGAAGGGGAAAAAAAACATTTTTAGACATTAGTCTTAACATTTATATCATCGCTAACAAAATGCTTACAGTCTCCAAGTACATCACGTAGGCTCCGTTTGGCACAACTTTCTTATTGTTTTCTAAAATAATTTTTTAATACAAAAATTTCTTTAACTATAAATTTTTGTCCTAAAAAGCTGCTTTAGAAATCAAGAAAAACGCTATCCCGAATGAAATCATAGTCATATAATCTCAGAGCATAATTCAAGCTACTTCATATAGCTAATTTTTTAAGGGTTAAGTACCCGAGTTTTATTGTATTTTTATATCCAATTATAGACAGTAAAAACAAGTTATGGTTACCATCTGGGAAGTATTTGAATAGTGAATCACAATTCTCCTTCCTTTGGCATCTTTAGAGAACTAATTGCACACTAGGATTGATAAATGAATCTGCCAAAATTTTATTTTTCTCAACATAGTGACCAGATAGAAAGAAAGTGGGGATGCGAAGAAGAAGATTGCAGTAGCCATAAACACTTAACATTAGTAGCCTTAATTCTCTTCCATCACAATAAATAGGCTTAATTTTTACAAAGACAAAAGAAAAGGTCTATCGTAGTTCTTTGTGCAATACACATTTAACCTCCAAATAGTTTCTTACAGAAATAATAAGATAGCAAAAACACACATCTTATTAATCTATAAGACCTAGTAGTAGTAAAGGAGTCTATGCATCAATTACTTCTCAACAATAAATGAGTAGGGGCTAAAATAGGAAAACATTAAGTAATTAGACCCCATATTTTCTCTAGATTTTGATGATTACAAATACAAACATAAAAAAGAAAAGCAAACAACAGAAGATGAAGCTTACCAAACAAACTGATCAAAGTAGAACTGTATTTAATAGGATATAATACGTGTCAAATCATATGAGAAAGTATAATTATCAAAGTTTCAAATCTCTACAAATTTTTTGCTCCTTTCAAGTTTCCTAGTTATGTATCCCTTAGCACCTCTGCCCCAACAGTTCTGGTTGCTTGAAAGAAAGCCCTTCATAAGTTGTTCCAATTCAGGGTCAACTCGAATTAGTTAATAATAAGTAAACATTGTATCTTCAAATGATACAATTAGTTAATAATAAGAAATTTCATAGTACAATTATTAACATGAAATGATATATTGAAATTAGATTTCAGTTATTAGCTAAATTTTAATTATCATAATTTTGCAATAGACTCTCAAATGTAATTGAAATTGCATTTATTTAATAACACCAAAGATATTATAAAGGTATTTAATAATTGGAATGAACACAAACACAACCACAATCAATTAGCACTAAACGAGAAGTTACAATCCTAAATGAATGATGAGTTGCATAACAACATACTATATAGTTACAAAAATAACACGGTGAGGATAAGACACCTAAAATTTCATAAGGATTCCTCAGATAAAATATTTAATATAAATCTTCTCTCTAAGAAAGAGATTTTTTCACTCTGCCAGGGCACCTTCCCCCCCAACCCCCCCCCCCCCCCCCCCTCTTCAAAACACCTCTTGTACTGATAATATGTCGGCCCCAGCTTCAATACCTCTAGACTTTCCTATGTCCTACATCTCTCCCAGCTAGAATCTCTCCTTCTCGGCCGATGATTTAACGAAATGTACCACTCTTCGGGCACTTTCTCTTGTGAGTTATACAATTGGCCAGCATCCTTACTATAAGTGGCTGCTTGCTGCCATGAAAAAATGTTGGACTCTCAAAGGTTTTCTTTCTATGCTCTCTCTTGCAGATGGTTTTTTCTTGTTGAAGTTTACTTCTTCAAAAGATTTAGAGATGATTTGGACTGAATGTCCATGTTCCTTCTGGTAAAGCCTTTTATCCTACAACGCTGGTAGCCAAAATTCAAGCCGGTCTGAGATGAAGCAGCCTCCATTCCTCTCTAGGTAAAAATCATTGACCTTCCACTGGCTTTATGGACTCTGACTGGCATTTCTAGGATTGCCAGTTACATTGAAATTCCTTTAACAGTTGACCCTCTTACCGCCAAAAGGACTCGTCTTACCTTTGCTCGGGTTTGTGTCTAAATTTCCAAGGATTCTATGCTTCAGGATGAAGTATCGATTCAGATTGATGTGGAAGATTTAATCCTCAAAGTTGTTTATGATTAGAAACTTTCTCCTTGTGAAGGTTATAGTTCGTTTATTCATCTTTTCCCTTTATGCCCCTCCAACCCCAAACCCAAACCTATCATTTCCCCACCCCCTCGACCCAGAGGGAGGAGCACAAGTAGGAACCCTAATCACTAGACTCCTTCAGGCTCCAAACCCCACTTCCTTGTATTATCCAGAGCTTGAACTAACCTCAATACCTAATTCAACACTCACTCCTCTTAATGTTGTCATCACTGGCCCCTCTCTCCCTAACAGCAAAAACATCAACAAATACCCCATTCTACCTAACCTCAATTCCCCAACTGAGGACTCCTCATCGGAGCAAGCCTCCTCTTGAACCAAAAACCACCTCCTAAAGTCCCTCTTTCCAACATGTTTGCATTCTTGCAAACAAAAGAATCCTCTTCTCTTCCCTCTTTTGAAACCCACTTTGGTGACAACAATCCTCCTTCATCCTCTTCTGAGGAGGCTAACATTTTGGATGGAGATCCTTCTTCATATTCTAAATAGGATACTCATTCAGCCAAATCCCCTCATGTCTAAGAAATATAAGCCCAAAATTGCCAAGAAGGCAAAAACCTCAAGGTATCAATGTCTCTTCCCCCTTTTGCTAGTTGGAATGAGAGGGGTTTAATAGCCCCGAAAAGATTTATTTCTACAAGGACCTTGTCAAGTCGTATAGTTTAAAAGTTCTTTACATTCTCGAAGCCAAACTGAATCTTCAGGCCACTTTTGACCCATGGTTCATCAATTCTCATTTTGTTTTTGATAATGAAGCTAGTTACCACAACTTTAGTTTTTCTACCCCTCGTAGAATATGGCTTAAATCGGATGCCTCTCACATCTCTTTCTCCCCTATCCTCTCCTCCTCTCAAATCATCCATGGCATTCTTTCAGCTGGGTCTTCTCCTTTTGTTCTACTTTCTATTATTTATGCTACCAACAGTCCAGTTGATAGGAGGGAACTTTAGAATACTTTGTGCAATATGGTTCCTGCTTATGATTCCCCTTGGATCATTCTTGGGGACTTCAATTGTTATAGATATGATTTTGAAAAATCTGGAGGAACCCCGCTTCATTCTAGCATACTGGAGGAACTTAACAAAGTTGTTTTTTATTGTGGGGTTCAAGACCTAGCTTATATGGGCCTCTTCTTTACTTGGTCCAATCAAAGGGTAGATATTCCTATCCACATCAAATTGGATCGTATTTTGGTTAATAATGCATTGCTTGATAGCTTTCAATCTACTTTTTACAAAGTAATTCTCCCTTCTGGTTATGACCACTCTCCCCTTATCTTCATCACTTCTACCATCAAGAACTCTGTTGCGAGATTCATGTTTAAAACTTTATGGGTGCATATGAATGGTTTCTGGGATGCTATTTTTGCGGCTTTTGATAGGCCATCCTCTAGTAGTTCATTTGTTGCATTTTATTACTGCCTGAAACTTCTTAAAAGATCTTTGAAAGGCATGAAATTGGCTTCTTCCAATTACCTCTCCAACTCCATCCTTGAGTTAAAAAGCTTGCATAACCAATACTTCAACGAGCTTCAACATCAACCTTTAGATCATGATCTTAACTCCTTGCTTAAAAAGATTAATGAGCATTTGGCCTCTTTTCTATCAGCTTGGTCTTCTTGGATATCCCAAAGGGCTAAAGCTAGTTGGCTATCGAATGGGGAAGATGATTTAGGCTTCCTTTATGCTAAAATCAGAGCCAAAAGGAATAAAAATTTCATAAAATAAATCACTACGCCCCAAGGACACTTCTCCTATCCTCCCGAGGTTGCTTCAGTTATAATTTCCCACTTTAAGTAAATCTTTAATGCTTCTTACCCTACTCTTATAAATGACTTAACTATGTCGGTTGGAAGTTTGGTTCCTTTAAATCTTCACTGCCTTCTTTTAGCTCCAGTCTCTAATGATGATTTTAAAGCCATTGTTTTTGCTGGAAAAGCTTCCACAGCGCCTGGGCCTGATAGATTTTCTTTTGAATTATATAAACATTCTTGGCATCTCATTGGCAAGAAATTCTGTAATGTTGTCAGGAGTTTCTTCTCTACTGGTTATCTCCCTAGAGGTGTTGAATCCTCTGTCATTACCTTGATTCCTAAAAATTCTCATGCTTCTAATATTTCTAATTTTAGACTTATTTCATTGTGCAATATTTTTTACAAGATTATGGCTAAGGTGCTTGCAAAGAGGTTAAAAATTGCACTTCCTTATAGTATTCATGATAGCCAAGTGGGTTTATCTCTAAAAGGTATTCTACGGATAACATTTTCCTGGCCTCAGAAATCTTAAGAGAATTTAAAGGTAGGAAAAACTTGTTTTGTGCTAAATTGGATATCAAGAAGGTGTTTGATTCTGTTTTAGGAGACTTTATCTTAAACTGACTAAGACTGAAAGGCTTTCCTGAGGATTTCATTAAATGGATAAAAGGTTGTATTTCCGATATTTATTTTACGATATACATTAATGGTTCCCTGGAGGGGTTTTTTAGTTTTTCTTCAGGTCTTCGCCAAGGTTGCCCCCTCTCCCCTCTGTTATTTTGTATTGTCATGGATGGACTCTCTTATTCTCTCCAACCTCATAATTTCTCTGGCATCAACTACAATGGGATACAAATCAACAACTTAATGTATGCGGATGATCTTCTTGTCATTGGTGATGCCTCTATTCCTAATGTTACCAGCCTCATTAATTCTCTTCACCTTTTTGTTCTTGCTTCTAGTCTTCATATTAATCCCAATAAGAGCTCCATCATCCTTGCTAAGAATGTCACCGTGGCTGATGAAATTTTGCCCTTGCTTGGGATTACACATCAGGATTCGTACTTAACTTATCTGGGCCTCCCCATTTCCCCAAATAGGCTAAAGTTTTCTCACTTTCAACCCCTACTGAGCAGAATCTCTTCTCTACTTGAGGGTTGGAAAGTTAAATTTCTTTCTTTTGTAGGTCGTGTTCAATATTTAAAGTTCACTATAACCAACACTATTGCCTACTGGATTTGGGGCTCTATCATCCCTAAAGCTTGTCGTTCTCATATTACACGATTATGCTCTAAATTTTTATATCATGGAAACATCAAAGACAAAAAGCTTCATTTAATCTCTTGGGCCTCCACTACTAAGCCAAAATGTAGAGGTGGTTTGGGCATTCCCTTTGTGGAGTCCCTCCATTTTGGATTCACTTGTTCCTTTATCTGACGCCTTTTCAACCATAAGTCTCTTGCTAACTCTTGGGTTAAAGTCAAATATGAATCCCCCTGGAAGAACCCACCTCCCTCTACCTCTAAAGCTTGGAAGCTTAACTGTTTTACTGCCCAGAAAATAAAATCCTCATTGCAACTCTATGTGGCGCCTAATTGCAACTTCTCTTTGCTTTAGGATCCCTAGTTAGGGGTGTCAATTTCGGGTCACCGGTCGGGTTCAGGTCAAACCCGAAATTGACCCGGCACTGTTCGAGTCGACCCGACGGATCAATTTCCTTGACCCGAACCCGACCCTCTTCGAGTTCGGGTCGGGTTCGGGTCAACCCGAACCCGCTTGTTTCAACCTAGGCAACAGGCGCGACGCTGAGGCGGGGCGACGCGTGGCTGGTGCGACGCGGGGCGGGGCGGTGCGAAGCGGGGCGAGCCAGGCACAAAGCTGGGGCGGGGCGACGCGGGGCTAGTGCGACGCGGGGCGGGGCGGTGCGACGCGGGGCGAGCCAGGCGCGACGCTGGGGCGGGGCGACGCGGGGCTGGTGCGACGCGGGGCGGGGCGACGCGGGGCTAACGCGACGCAGGACTGCTCGATGCGGCCACGCAGGGCTGATGCGGGTCTGGAAGCCGGGTTTATGTGTTATTCCGGGTCAAATCAGGTCATTCCCGGGTTTCCGGGTCAACCCGAACCCAACCCGGTTTTGCAAACTGGTCAATTTTTCAGACCCGAACCCAACCCGTTTCGGATTCGGGTCAACCCTAACCCGAAATTTTCGGGTCAGGTTTTCGGGTCGGGTCCATTATTGACAGCTCTATCCCTAGTGTAATGGCTGCTCTCTTTCGAATATCTTTTTCACTTTAAGACTTTCTCCTAAAACTATAGGAGATTTCATTTCCAATGGCTAATGGGCTTTACCTGATGATTTTCCATCTGTGCTGTAGTTGTTGTTCTTGGAGTAAACATCATGGAGCAAATGGTAGTGTCCTAAGAAGGCTCCAACCATCCCTCATTTAAGAACTTCACAAACTATTATTTCTCTCATTTAGAGGAAGTTTCATGGTATAATTTCATATGGCAAAAAAAAAAATTCTATTAGATATGTTTGCTACGCTTGGATGGCAATTATTGGGAAATTGAAAAGTGCTGATCTTCTTTTTAGGAGGGGCATTCTGCTCGACCTGACCTGCCCTTTCTGTCGAAGTTCTTCTAAAACCCACCACCACCTATTTTTTGAATGCGACTTTTCCTATTTGGTCCTATCGGCTTTGCTCCCGATTTTCAAATTTTTTATATTTAGACCGAATCTATTGCAATCCTATGATTTTCTGGACAATATGCCTTAGTTCAATACTTTGGAGAAAAACTTTTGTTTTTTTTTAAATTGCATGCATTATCTACCACCTTTGGAGGGAAATAAACAATCGGCATTTCTCTAATTCTTGGAATAGTCAATATTCTATTTCACATGATATTCAAGTGACGATCAGGCTTAAAGTGACGAAATGGAAAAGCTTTGACAATCTCAAAAATAAATTTGATGAGATACTTTAAGCTGGCTTTGGGTTTGTTTTTTTCTGGTTTATTGTGCTATTGTGCTTCTGTTTTATGGACAATGATGATCAAGGTTGCTTCTTGGTGGTATTTTGTTCTCTGATTTTGATTACCTTCCTGGTCCTTTGTGATGTCCCAAAAAAAAAAAATATCTTAAATATAGAAATCAAATTAATTGAAGTGAAGCTAAAGCTAATCAACTAATGAACTGACAGTTATTTCGCATTATGAGCTTTGTTGGGTTCACTTTCCAAGAGAAAAAAAATTCCCTTCTTGAGTGAAAAGAAGTTAATGGTATTACTTTAAAAACCGTTGCCATGATATTTTTACTAATCTGGAAACAAAGAATATAAGTCACAAGATAAAATAATTCAATTTACTAAAATGATTCTTCATACATAGTGTGAAACCTCTTAAGTAAAATGAAGCTAAACTCTTAAACATCAAGGCATTTTTTGGTGTAATGATCAGAATTTCATTAAAAAACTCTACATTTAAGCATGTTCATCAAGGAAAAATACTGGATGGATGACCTCCTAGAAAATTACACCAACAAGACAAAACCGTGAGAGCTTTAAGCCAAAACGGACAATAAATCAATAATTAAGAGTTCGAGCTTTTACACATAGCATAAACAAGCAGTTGTAAGCCATCATGATTAGGACTATGATAATCAGAAACATTATTAGAAGAAAATTCATGTCTCGTTGATATCTAAATATCATAAATTGAAGAAAAGAAAACATGGCAACAAAATAATAGAAATTGGAAAAATATGATGATTCAACTGGATCTGTTCTCATGTAGGATATGTCATAAAACTTATTTATTGCAGAAGAAGCTTAAAATTTTATAAAGTGCTTATGAAAGCTCAAAAATAGCTTCAAAAACAATTTTTTTTGGTACCAAACATTGACATCCATGGAATGAAAAAGAGATACAACTCATTAATATCGGAAAGAAAAGCTCTACACTATCACAATTTAGACGGGCAATAAATGTTAGCAAGCTAGAATTTCATCAAGAAAGTGAGATTGAACTGTTCATCAGAAAGCCCCATGCCACTACTATGACACCTCTAGATTTAGCATTCAGTTCTACCCGTTATGACCCGATTGGAAAAAGATAAAGATTTTAACTTTTGAGATTTTCAACAATTAGCATGTTTTTGAGAGCGTTTTAATTTATAAAAATGTTTGGGTGTGCTCTAGAAAAAGTCTCAAGTGTTTGATATGAATTTCGCCAAAATATGACGATGTCACATTTGCGCGCAGCGGTGCTGCTCAGCTAAAGCGTCAAATAGTGACATTGTAGAATCGTGCTCTTGAATTTTTTATAAGCATTTGAGCACCAGTGCACTCAGGTTAGAGTGGCATAGCGCTAGACCATTATTAGCTCATTAAATATATGTTTTCCACTATTCCATTCATTTTGCTAGAGCAACCGATGGAGTATGAGAGAGAAAGTGAGATATTTTGAGAGAGAAATCTCCGTTTTGAGCTATTTTGGGTCATTTTCAGTCGTTGGCACAGTTTGAAAATTTGTCCAGATTGAGATAAGTCACATTATGCTACAAAATTTTACCGAATTTTTCGTTTAAATTTCTATTTCTGTTAATAAAAAAGAGTATAACTTTACAATGAAAAAATATTCATCGCAAACTTTTTATATGTTATAGAGATCATGATTATGAATATTTTAAATATTATCTGAAAACTTTATACCATGTATTTTGAAATTTGTGCGATTTTGATTAAACAAAAAATAATCTTGACACCAAAAAATACTTTTTCCTATATAATGAATTTCTTAAAACAATGTTTACACAAACTTTGATAATTTGGTTATGTTTTAACATTGTGAAAATTTGCTCAGGAGGAAGTTCAGTTGCCACCTCTATAGAACACTATGAAATTTTGACATGTGCTATATTATGCTTTAATTCTTGCAATGTAATGAAATATATGCTTATGTGATGAGATTATACTTATATTTTTGAAAAATATTTGCTGGGAGCTATAAGGTTGAGAATTCTTTAAAATTCTATTTATGTCAAAGATTATTCTAGTGGCTATAAGACATTCTAATAATTATAGCACCATGTTCTAGTAGTTATAAGCCATGTTCTAGTGTATATGGGTGTGTTATGATACTATAAGCACAAAAAGGTAGACATAAAAGACCAGAATCCTTAGAGATTTTGTCTGGGATTGAAATATGTGATATGAACTGCTTTGTAATATTAACTGTTCTATGATTTATTGCTCAGTATTATTATTTAAATAAAATGGATAATCGCAATGCTTTTATTTCCTTTCTCAGTACCTACAGTGATTTATTAGATTGCATTTAACTACTTTAAAACATTCAGTAAAAATGTTTAATAAAAAAATGTTCAAAAATTACAAAAAAAAAAACATTCACATGAAGAATAAAAGAAAAAGTGGCTTGCTTTCACTCCTATTAAGGTTTAATAGAAGATAATATAACTTGAGCCGTGGGATACATTCTTTCTATCAGCAGGTACGATATGAGAATTGTTGCTTCCAGGAGTATTCGTGGCGGTAGAGAAATATAAAGTTTAAAGTCTTAGCATTGTACGAAAATCCGGCACGCAATCAGATAAGAGAGAGTGTGTGTAGTATTTATGAGACATCAAATTTTTTACGTGGAAAACCCCTGAAAAGGGGGAAAAATCATGGGGCTTGGCCCAGTATGAATGAATCCACTAGTATTGTAATTGGTTAAAAAGGAGGCCCTTCATAAGGGGAATGCCTTAGCTTGATGTACATCTTATAGAGTACATTACATTGTGAGAATACAGAGCATCATTGTTTATGTGTTTGTTTGGTCTGAAGGACTGTAGTCGGTGCGCGACGTAAGTCTGAAGGACTGTAGTCGGTGCGCGACGTAAGTCTGAAGGACTGTAGTCGGTGCGCGACGTAAGTCTGAAGGACCGTAATCAGCGAGCGACAGAGGTCGGAAGGATCATAGTCGGCGGGCGACGTAAGTCTGAAGGACAGTAGTCGACGAGCGACAGAGGTCGGAAGAACTGTAGTCGGCAGACAACGTAAGTCTGAAGGACCGTAGTCGACAGGCAACGGAGGTCAGAAGGACTGTAGTCAGTGGGAGACGTAAGACTGAAGGACCGTAGTTGGCGAGCGACGGAGGTCGAAAGAACCTTAGTCTGACGACGGAGGTCAGAAAGACGGCATCTGGTAGAAGACCATCAATGGATAGAAATCCAACATCAGGTAAATATCTGGTGAAAGTCCGACAATTGGCAGAAGTCCAATGTCAGGTAGAAATTTGGAGACAAGCGGAGGTCCGGCGTCGAATAGAAGTCTGACGCCATTTGGAGGCTGAGGAGAATTCTGACTTTAGATGGTATTCAGGCAGAATTCCGGTGTCCCGTGGAAGTCGGACAGAATTCCGGCGTCACTTGGAGGTCGAGCAGAATTCTGGCGTCACTTGCACAGAATTCCAGCGACGGTGGTCGAGGAGTTCTTCCCTCCTATCCTTCTTCTCTTCTCCTTCTTCTCTTGCTTCCATGCTTGGGCCCCCCTCAATAAAGAATGAGAGGTCTATTTATAGATTTCTGGAGTGGCATGGCTTATAAATAGGTGAGAGATCAGGGGCGAATCGGGAGTGGTTTGAATGGACGGCCGATATTGAATCCCTTGATTGTGGACCGTTCATCAGACATTTGAAGGTTGTAATGATGTCGGAATTAGGTGATCTTGGGCTCGTTGGATTCGACTCGTCGATCCGTTCGATTCGACTATAAGCTCGTCATGTTTGGAAACCGTTTGGTAACTCAAATTGTGATTTGAACCTTCCAACAGCGCTTCGTCTTCGATTCGGACCCATTTGGGCTCGGATTGAGTTGAATTTGGTGTCGTTGGGTTCGTATTTCCGAGACGATCAGTTCGACTGTAAGTTTGCTGAAAACGAAGTTTAGATGATCCCAGATTTAATTTTTGAAATTTCCAACTTGATGTTTGCGCCGAGATTCGTGCCCGGTCAAGATAATTTTGTGATGAGATATCAAGAATGTTGCTTAAAACATAAGGTTTTTTATGATATTGACTAATCTAAACAAATATGACACAATGGCTGAACCTCATGGAGTTTCTTTGGAGAACACCTGTTGCTTTATTTACTTCAATCCTACACCCTTTTCATCTCCAACCAAACAAAATGGAAGCAACGTTTGATTCCTCTTCTTCTCCTTTCATTTCAAGCAGCTGAACCAGAAACCCCTATCTCTCGGCTCTCACTCTCTTAAAATCCTCTCTTGCTCTGCCAGATATGAATGAATCAGTCAAAAACGAAAAAAATCCCTTGCTTGAGGCGGACCAAGCAGCAGGAGAGAATGCATGGAGCTAGGGAAAGGGACGACCACTACGACCTTGGATTTGACAACTATGGTGGATTAATTTGGCGTCGGACGAGCGGGTTGCTGGTGGATGCTTGCCGAATGGAGCTCGGGCAGATGAAGAAACAGATCGAAGGAGAGAATGCACGGAACTAGGGCAAGGGATGACCTGTTTGCGCGAATGAAATGAAGTAGCTCCTAGCACCAATTATACAGTAAGCGAGGAAAAAGATCAGTAGAGAAGTTTTACGAATCTCGATTGCGAGATCAGGCTTTACGAGGAGAAACCGTAAGCTATGAGAAGCTTTTTGGTTCAGTGGCGTTCGAGAAGATGAAAGCAAGCATGACACTCGATGTTTGTGTTTGATTGAGAGGAAGAAATCACAAGGGTGCCAAGAAACCGCGAGGGTATACCTGCCTGAGAACCCTTGATCAAAAATCGGCATTAATTTAAATTTGATAGAAGGGTTCATCGAGGAATGAAGAGTATGCGAGAATCTAAAGGAAAAATCTTGCAGGATCATATCGAACTAACCATAAAATAAGAAACTAAAAAAATGTAGATCGATACAGTTAGACCAGCGGAAAAATCCCACATCAATAGTAGGAACTCAGACCAAGAATCAATGAGCAATGGTTGTTGTGATGTTGCTGTGGGGACTCGTGAACCACCAAGCGATGTGTCCGGTGACTTTACCATTGCTCAAATTGACCATAACAGATAAAATCCATTGCGCAAATGCTTACCGAGACTAGGGAGTTGGGCAGAGGCAAGCACGCGGTGAAAAAGGCTGTCAGGCAAAAGAGATGGAAGGGTTGAGGGAACTGTACTGTGCTCAGAGCTCATGAAGCAATAAACAGAACAATAACAGCATTCATCCATGTCTCCTCTTAGGTGGCTTTCCCCTTTTCTCTTAGCTTCTCAACTGAACAATTTATGTAAATATGGATAGATATAGATAGATGGACTTAGAGACTCGATTTTCTAGACAATTCAAGCCCAGTAAATTCCTCGTGATGGCATCATCATGGGAAAAGCCTTGCAATGGCATTGTATAGGTTCGATGTCAACACTAGAACATCCTTATAATCAAGTTCAGAAAGAACCAGCGACAGTGAGCAGGGGGAAAAGATCAGCGGAGAAGTTTACCTATCTCGATTGCCGCATTAGGCTTTCGGGAGGAAGAAATCGTAAGGCATGAGAAACTTTAGTGCAGCAATAGGAGCTCAGGAGGAAGAAACCTAGCGCATGCGTTCAATCGAGAGAAAAGAAACCTTGAGGGGGTGTTTGGTATCCGATCCAATTTTTTTAGGAAAAATTATGGACTATGCCATTTTTATTAATCAGAAATGAAGTACAAAATATTAAATAGAAGATACATAATAACCAACCATGTAAAGAAAACAAATTAAGGAAGAACTAAAATAGTAAGGAGAAAAAAGATAACTCGAAACGATAGATGGAGCTTCAGTAGAAGATGCACTGAACTCAGGTAGTCCAATAGGTAGTCTGTGAGATCATATACTCTGATTGCCCGAAGACCGTCCAACAGGATCCATCGTCAGGCTATCATCATCGTTCAGGCATTTAAAGAGAGAAATAAAGCCTGAATAATTTTCATATTGTCTTAGAAAAACCGTCAGCCAACTCTTCATAGGATAGAAAAAGAAGCATCCATTCAGTGATCATGTCCAGCACTTTAAATCAAGCAAGTGTCTCAATCATAGATTTTCAATGAGACTACACCCCTTGTTCCATTTTGCTATCTTGAACTTCACAACTTTTGCTATGATTGATTCCACAGTAGTAAAGCATTTTGCCGAAGATTTAAATCTTCTGTTATTTCTTTCACACCAAATATGGTATAAAGTTGCATTAAGAATGAAAAGAATGCGATTTTTTTCCTTGTATTCCCCAGGTAATCCACCAATAAACTCTAATGCCTGAGAGACATTAGGTCTTAATAGGAAATTTTGCATTTCCAGGATCAACTGCAACAGGATATTGAATGAAGATTCACATTCAAAGAAGAGATGAGAAATAGTCTCTGAGTATTTGTAACAGAAATAGCAAAGAGGATTATTAATAACAATACCTCTCTTAAAAAGCACATCAGCTGTTTTTAATCTATCTAATACTACCATCCAAGTGTAAATAGAATACCTGGGTGAGTGGTTTTTGTGCCAAATGAGTCGATACCAATCAACTTGGACATCTTTAGTAAAAAATTCCAAGTAATAATCTTTATAATAAGCCTTCTTTTTGCCATCCTGGACCACAAAATTGTTATTATCACTGGCTAGAGGAATTCTACTAATGAATTACCTAATTTCCCCATTTATGGATTCAGGAATGCACCAATTTTCATTAAGAATCCATTCCTCTATCGTGTCCTTGTCTTTACAGTGATTAAGTAAAGGGAATTTATTCAAGATAGTGTCTCCCGAACACCAATGGTCCCAAATAATAGAAGCCTTACTATTACTTTGGGGGATAAACTTGAATTTGTTTCTCACTAGATTGACAGCTTTGCATATGTTATTCCAGAATTTGGAAGACTGAGCACCATTTTTCTTCCAGGGGGAAGTATACCGAGTTAGAAGGAAATCAGTAAGAGGGGATCTAGTATTCTAAAATCTCCCGATAATGCAGCAATTAAAAGTAAATTGCATAGCCAATATGGACGGGATACCCAATCCGCCATAACATCTTGGTTTACAAGTATTTGCCCAAGAGATTAGATGCAAATGCTTTTCGTTCGTGTCTCCAAAATATAAAAATTTGGCACAAAGTTTATTAATACTTTTAATAACAACTTTAGGGATAAAAATAGCTCTCACCCAGTACGACACGGTATTAGAGATAGTATACTTTATGTATTGCATACTGCCAGCAAGAGATAGTGTTTTGGCTTTCCAACCTGAAAGGAGACTATTAACCTCTTCCAGTAAAGCATTAAAACCAGAGACTTTGATTTTTCCAGAAGAAATGGGGATGCCCAAATAATAAAAAGTGTTTGTAACATTGTTGACATTTAGGATCTGAGCAAGTCTAATGGTATTAGATGTGTGTCTAGAGAAAGTAATAGTGCTCTTGAGGCTATTAATATGAAGGCCAGAACAATTGGAGAAATTCTCCAGGATAGTGTTTAGAACGTTACAGTTTGCCTCATTAGCCTTACCAAAAACCATGAGATCATCTGCATATAATAAGTGAGTAAGCTGATAATCTCCAATAGAGATGCCCTAAAATCCCTCAGGTCTGGGAAGCTCATTAAGAAGACAAGAAAGGCTATCCATAATAATATAAAAGAGATAAGGGCTGAGAGGGCAACCCTGTCTCTAAGGCCCGAGGTAGTAGAAAAATAACCTTCAAGAGAACCATTTAAGCAAATAGACAAATTAACATTATATATGCATGCCTTTATCCAATTTATGAATACACTTGGGAAATCTTTTTGGATCATTCTGACAATAAGAAAGTCCCTATACACCATATCAAAAGCCTTTTCAATATCAAACTTTGCACAAAAGTAGTTTCTACTATTCGATTTGAAAAATAGATTCATAATTTTCGAAGCCAAAATAGGATTATCTGTGGATAATCTTTTAGATATAAAAGCAACTTGGCTCTTGTCAGTGATGTCTGGCATAATCATCTTCATACGATCAGCAAGAATTTTTGCAATGATTTTATAAAATACATTACAAAGGACGATGGGTCTGAAATCCCCTATATTATTAGCATGTGCAGTTTTGGGAATAAGAACAAGCATCGTGGCTTTCGTCCCTTTAGGAAGATAGTTTTTGGAGAAGAAAGATTGCACAGCCTTAAACACCTATTTACCTATAACGTGCCAACACGTTTTATAGAAATCAATGTTGAACCCGTCTGGCCCTGGAGTTGAGTTTGAATGGCCAGATAAAACAACAACTTTTACTTCTTCAAAAGTAATAGGCTTGATAAGGCAGTCTGCTAGGTGATTCGGAATATATGACCCTTTAGGGAATTGACTTATATCAATGGTTACAGGGTTAGGTTGATTGCGTAAGGTCATGAAGTGTTGAATAATGTCAAGAATTTTAGAGTCCTGTTCTTTGACTACCAAGAAAAGCACCCACAATAGCACTGTTAGTACCGGCTTTCCTCCTATGAACTCTGGAGTATAAGAATTTCAAGTCTTCTTCCCCATGAACAAGCCAATTGACTTTAGCTCTTTGAGTCGTCCAAGAGGACCAGGTAGAATTGTAGTGAGCTAACTTGTTATTGATACTATTGAGTTTTGTGCAAAGATTGGGATTCAGAGGATCTGCATCTAAAAGAAGCTGGCATTCCATCTGTTTATTGTTGAGGGAGTCAATCATAGGCATAATAGTGTTAGAAGGCTGCCAGTTGCATCTCTTAATCAGCCCTTTTAAGTCTTTTTAACTTGTTATATAAACAAATGATAGGATTTCCCATAGTAGGAGAGGCAAAAATATCTAGAAGCAAATCCCATAACTCTTGGTAACAGGTCCAGTGGTTTTTAAACAAAAACTGATGTAATTTCTTTCTATGTTCACCGTTAGAAATGATAAGGGGTGAGTGATCTGAGATTAAAGCACTAAGAGCTTTGTAAGATGAATTAGGGAAAGTATTGATCCAGTCCTCGTTTACTAAAGCTCTGCTGAGTTTGATTCTAATGCAATTATCACTTCTCTAATTATGCCAGGTATAAAAGATACCCGTAGCGATAAGATCAGTTAGAGCAGTATAAAAAATAAGAGAATTAAAATGTCCCAGCCTAGCTTCTGGAATTAGATTCCCACCTACTTTCTCAGAGCTAAAATGACAATAGTTAAAATCACTCGTAACTATCCACGGGATATCATTGTGAGGATTGAGAGATCTGATGTCATCCCACAATTTAGTTCTCTCATCATGAGAGTTGGATGCATATATGATAGTGATCATAACAGGATGGTAGGAGCCTATAATGAGCTTGCCATATATCATCTGGTTAGAGAAGAAAAAAGGTTCGAAATTGATTTTATCTGGATTCCACTTAATCCAAATCCTACCAGGACTAGCAAGATGGAAGTTGTTACAGCTGTGCTCATTGGCAAAGATCTCATGCCTAGAATGAAACCAAATATCATTTAAGTTAGGAAGGAGAATCCGATTCTCCAAAAGACAAACCATATCCAGCATATGGTCCTTAACCAGTTTTCTAACACTGCTGACTTTATCATAGTTGTTAAAGCCTCTGATGTTCCACACAGCAAAAGGTGGAATAAACATCAAGACTTATTATGGTTGCTTCGTTTGGAGCTTTTCCTCTCGTACTAACATGATTTTGTCTTCCCTTATCAGCAAGGGGTTGGGATTTGTTTTGGTTTGAGTTTCTGGTAATATTCTCACCAGAGGAGGAAGGGTCTTGGATAGAATTATTGACATGAGCTATCTCAGTAGGGGGAATAGAGACTTTTTCTTTTGAAAAGATCTCTAATTCCTGATCGTTAATATCTTGCAAAGAAAAAAATTTATTGGTAGCTTGGACATTAGGAGAATTTATTTTTGGGGGAGAGGAATGAAGATTGGTGGATTCCGTGGATGAGAATTCTTCATTAGGAGAGTTGAGATTTGGGATTTTGGAGTACTTTGAGAAATTGTTTGAGAAACTTCCCTAGGGTTTTGCTGTTGATTTTGATCGTTCTCTGGGTTAGGTAAGATCCCTTTCTAGTGTATGGTGTTTATCCCAGGCCTACGGCTGGAACTACGCCCACGGGTTGTGATGAGTGAAGTTTGGGGTCAGGGAAGGGGATTAGGATTTTTTGGGCATTCGGCAGTAGAGTGAATTAGCGAAGAACAACAATGACACATCGACGGTTTACATTCATATTGGATTTTAAGGTTGAAAACCTTCCCTTCAACCAGGATGGGGATGAACTCTGGATAGGTTACAGTTGAATCAACTTGCACGCAAACCCTAGCAAAAGTGAGTCGGGATTTTGAGGCCGTAAGATCTTCAACTGCTAACGGGATTCCTACTTTGGTCGCAATTTTTGAAATTCCAGTCGGGGTCCAACAACAGAGAGGAAGATCATGGATTTCAATCCAAATGGGGACTGAAGTGAACTCCTCCCTCTTAGGGCTAAAAAGAGGCGACCATTTTTGCAAGATGAACGATTTTCCCAGAATAAACCAAACTCCTTTATTCCAGATATATTCGAAATCTTCAGCATAAGAGAACTTAAAGAGAAAAAACCCATCACTAAGAGATATCATCTTTAGACTACCTTTAAGATTACATACCTTGTTAACCGCCGAAAGCAGAGAACCATATTATGGATGCTTACCAAGTGAGTACCCCACTAGTGCTTGGTTCCATTTGATCGAAGCATTTGCAACATCTTCATGGGGGAAAGGGATAATCTCCTCCGGAGTCAGGAGAGCGGAGACAGCGAACTTGCTAGGGTTAGGGCTAGGGTTTTCAGCAGTGACTCGGGTCCAAGGAAGAGGGTTATGCAAGGGAACTACAGGTGGGGATGATTGCATGCGAGCAGGGGGAGGGTGAATTAGAGGGAGCGGTGGAAAAATGGCGGTGGAGAGGGAGGGATCCATGGATAAATACTTCTCGGTGCCCTGTAGTGTGTTGACTTCCTCTTCGAAAATCTGGTATATGATATCGTGTCTCTATATATGGCTTAAGAAAACCACGTTAAAGTGGGTATCTATCATCAACTAAATAAAATTTACCTTTTAACATATATGTTAATATCCTCATCAATTTTATTATAAAATATTCTTATTAAAATCATTCTTAATTATTAATTAAAAGTTACCTGATGGCAGTACAGGAAAATTGTATATCGAACTCCTTAAAACATGTTGAAAGATATAAGCATCATGAGCTGAATCCTCCCATCCTTCTGCCACAAATATATAGCACATATTAAAATCAAAGACGGTCATCACAATTTGTGTATGAGAATGATGTCACCCTATATACGGAATTTGATCTTCAACATGAATATATGCGTCTACATGAATTCCGTCAATAACCCCAATGCAATCCTTAAAATATTACATGTACCTAGTATCATTTCTAATATATGCAGTGATCTCACAAAATTATTTATCTTCTGGTATAATATTATCCATTTCTAAATAAACCAATGCTTGAACCCCTAAAGAAAAATATCTACTTATTATTTCTTTAGAATGTTGAAATCTTTCTGAGGTAGCTCTAATGGATTCATTGTGACTCAAGATGAATAAAGTTACTCCAAAAACTTCTCTAGTACTTGTTCTATGTAAACCACTTAAACCATAAATTGATTCTTGCTTGCAAAGTAAGTCAATAAATATTACTTGGGACATCCTAAATATATCATGAAACCTAACCGAATGTCCACGAAGTAACTCCCTTACTCATCTATCTCCACTTTGACCTAATATCATGCATGTAAGGCCTTTTGTTAAAGTAAAGTGATAAGTAATCATTATATTACTAAATTGCGTAATTGTAATTTTATCAATATTTTACAAATTTCCATCATTACAATTGTCACTGTGGAGCAACTCTCATTATCATCTGACATTTTATATCTACAAAATAAGATTAACATTATAAATATATTTTATTAAATATAGAGTACTGTGCCAAGTAACTACATATATCATTCATTTACAACAAAAATTGAAAACATTGCTTAAGCATATACGTGACATGTGTATATGAGAAGTTATTATAGTACATGTTTTAATATGAAATTTGTTTAAATTTTTACTAAATTTATAATAAAGCATATAAGTGAGAGCTCTTTGAATTGAAGCTGTCTTTGATAAATAATTTTGGTAATGATCTGTCCAACAAATGCTTGCATTGGTCAATAAAATTCCACCTAACAAAACTAAAAACATTTACTGTAATAACAAAGTATCATATAATTTGTAAGGAAATATATTGAAATTAATTGAATGGCCTTTTATATAAATAAAAGCTGTCATCCATCCTTTGTTGTTCTAATTCTTTTTTTTTAATGTGTAATTGATCAAGTATTATGTGATCTTTGTGAATCACTTAGAATAGGATCATCAAGGCCATCTGTATGTAATGCATTTGCCTCATCATCTTCATGAAATTCTTCAGAAGATGCAACTTCTTCTACATCTTTGAGTTTAGGAGGCAATACATCAGAGTTTGGAACCCATACATCAACACCAATAGCAACAACACAACCAAGCATAATATCTAGTTTTTCTTCAAGCTCAGACATAATTCCATTATACTGAAACTTCTTTGCTGAAGGGAAAACTTATAATATAGGAAAAAAAGTTGATTGGTAAGCGCATTATGTTTTATAGAATCATATAACTTTATATATATATATATATATATATATATATATATATATATATATATATATATATATATATATATATATATATATATATATATATATATATATATATATATATATAAGCATTGTACCTGTTTCAGCCCACCACTCATTTGAAGCATCAATTGTTTTTTTAAAGGGTTCCATCTCATTCCAGTTTCACCGTGCATTAAATATTTCCAATGCTTCCACTCCTCATTGAGCTGATCCCATTTATTTTTTAGTTGGGTACTATTAGAATAAACTGCTATTTGTATTTCCACGTCAGCTTGCTTTAGAAGTCTCTAGACATGTTACATTAGCTCTAGCTTTTATCTATAAATACTCATCTACTGTACCGTGTAAAGACATCTTGAAATAATAAAATTTCCATTCCAAGCTCTCGTCTTCTCCCTATTTTCTCCAATACTGTGTGGTACCAGTTTCTACATGGTATCAGGCCTCAAGAACCTGTGACCGTCCATCCCATGGCATCCTCCGATCTGTCTTCTCCAACTGCTCCAGACTCCACGTCCGTCACCACCGCTTCAAGCATTCCCTCCTCTCTGAAATTCCTGGTATCAAACATCAAAAATCTTGTTCCCACCCAACTCTCCACCGACAACTACCCTTTATGGCGTTCGCAAATCGTTAAAATCTTTCGGGCTAATGGGTTCTCTTCATTTCTTGAAATCCCTTCCTCAACTCCTCCAGAACAAATCTTGTCCACGGCTGGGATTCAAACTCCTAACCCTAAGTATCAATCTTGGATACTTCAAGATCAGAACCTGGAGGCTACGCTATGCTCCACGATCGCTCATGCTGTTCTTCCATATATTCTGCATCTTGAATTTATCTATGCTATTTGGGCTTCTCTTGAACTTCGGTTTCAGTCCACCAATCCCTCGAAGGTAATTCAGCTTAAAAATGAGCTTCATCATATCTCCATGAACTCCTCCACTATGACTCAATACCTGACCAAGATCAAATCCCTGGTCGATCAAATGGCGTCGGCTGGATCAAGTCTTGATACCGAAGATGTCATCCTGCACATCTTAAATGGACTACCATCCACCTACCAATCCTTCAAAACCTCGATCAGAACTATGCTAAATCCCATTAGCCTCGATAACCTCTATGCTCTGCTACTCAGTGAGAAGATTAATATTGCCATGGACGCCGCACGCATCACAACTCTGGAAGATCCGAATCTTGCTCTCTACTCATATCAGGGTCATGGAAGAAGGGGTCGTGGTCGCAACAGTTACAAGAACAACAATGCTCCTCGCCAGACATCTACCATCATCTATCAAATATGTACCAAGAAGGGTCATTCCGCATCCTCATGCTGGCACCGAACCAATCTTCAGTACACTCCGACAACTACTCCTACTAACAACACGGCACTGGCTGCTAACTCCAACCAGCCCTCTCAAGATTGGTACCTGGATACAGGGGCTTCATCTCACATTACAAACTCTCTTGACAACATGACTACCTCTCACTCCTACCAAGGATCGGATACCATAACAGTTGGTGATGGCAGAAGTGTCGCTATCTCGCACACTGACGAAGATATTCTTCCGACGCCAGATCGTAAGATACATCTTGCTAAACTTCTTCATCTTCCCAATATTCGATATAATCTTATTTCTATTTCGCAGCTAACAAAAGATAACAATCTTTACGTTGTTTTTTATCCTCATGGTTACACCTTCAAGGATCTCAAGACTCATCAAACAATTCTTGCTGGACCATGCCGTGACGGGCTCTATGCGGTACCTGCAATCGGCAAGAACTCATCCAACGCTGCTCTCACTGCTACTAAACATTGCTCTACATTGTGGCACAACCGTCTTGGGCATCCCCATAATAATGTGCTAACAACGATCTCCAAAAACAATCCTACTCTTGATATACCTTTGCTTAATAATGCTTGTACAAACTGTAAAACCTCTAAAGGCACCAAACTTGTGTTTGAAAATTCTGAGCATAAGCAAAATATTCCTCTCGCCCTTATTCACTCCGATGTTTGGGGTCCGTCTCCAATAATGTCTGTTGAAGGATTTCGTTATTACGTAATTTTTGTTGACGATTTTTCTCGTTATACCTGGATTTTCCCAATGCTTTATAAGTCCGAAGTTCCCAATATCTTCATATCCTTTAAGACATTTATTGAAAAACAATTGTCTACACAAATCAAATGCTTGCGGACGGATGGAGGATCCGAGTATCTAAACAACACATTAACCTCTTTACTTACTGCTAACGGTATTCAACATCATATCTCGTGTTCGTACACACCTGAACAAAACGGACTGGCTGAACGAAAACATCGTCACATTGGAGACACTACCCACACTCTTCTCTCTACATCTTCGGTTCCTTACATTCACTGGCCTAAGGCCACCCTTACGGCTGTCTACCTCATAAATATCATGCCATCTACTAACACGCAAAAGCTCTCTCCATACCATCTTCTCTTCAACAAATCTCTGGACTACTCTCGTCTTCGCACTTTTGGGTGCGAATGCTACCCGCTGACTCCCTCTCATCTCCGGCACAAACTTCAACCCAAAGCCATCTCTTCCATCTTTCTTGGTTACTCTGAATCCTATAAAGGATTCAAATGTCTAGATCCTAAAACAAATAAAATTCATCTTTCTAGGCATGTCACATTTCTTGAACAATCATTCTCGTTCAAGAACAATAATATATCGAGTCTGACGGCTAACAGTGACATCCCTCCTTCACTTCTGACTCCCGCATCCACACACTCTCACACGGCTCAGACCATGCCTACATCCAACCCTCACAACACTCCCAGAATTTATAACTCATCAAGTCATTCTGCTCAAGTAATCCCACCATCATCTCTTCCCCTACACGTCTCTCAACCGAACTCTCCTAGTATTCCTCTTCGCCATCCCATGACTACTCGCACTATGACCGAATCTCTAAAGCCTGTCTGTAAACTCAATTTTGTTCATCACCAAACTACACCCACTAATCCTGAACCTACTACTTACACCGAAGCTTCCAAATATCCGGAATAGCGCCAAGCAATGTATCAAGAAATTTTTGCGCTTCAAAAGTAGGGTACCTGGAGCCTCGTCATCCCTCCACCGAATGCCTCAATTCTTGGATGTAAATGGACCTACCGGACTAAACACCATGCAAACGGCTCAATAGCTCGTCTCAAAGCCCGTCTCGTTGCTCAAGGAAATCATCAAGAGTACGGGATTAATTACACTGAAACCTTTAGCCCGGTAGCCAAACTCCCGACCATTAGAATCCTTCTTACCATCACACTCCATCACAGTTGGCTGGTTCACTAATTGGACGTTGAAAATACTTTCTTACACGGCAACATAAACGAAACTGTCTACATGCTCCAACCTAAAGGTTTTGAAGACAAGGCTAAATCAAATCATGTATGTTTATTACATAAGGCTATCTACGGACTCAAACAGGCTCCTCGTCAATGGTACAACATGTTTACCTTGTCCTTAACATCTCTCGGCTTCACTCATAGCAAATCGGATCCCTCTCTCCTGATCTTCCACAAGAACTCTACTCAAATCTACATTCTAGTGTATGTCGACGACATTCTTATCACCAGAAACAATGACACTGAAATATCCGCACTTATCAAACAACTAAACCAATTGTTGCAACCCATGACCCCGAGTTTGAGATTTTGATGATGCCAAATAATGAGTGTTTTGGAACTGCTTTTCATTGATTATTATTTTATTAGTTATTTTCCTTGAGCACTAACATTTCAGGAAGATCACAAGTGACTCAGGAAGAAAGAAAGACTCAAGACCGGGTAGATTAGGAGTATGAGTCAAACATTGTATTTTTTCATTTATTGTATTTTTACTTTATTGAGTCTGGCCACAAAATGCGTAAGAGTAAGAGCAACCATGCACACACACAGGGGGAGAGTTCTTTTTTAACTGCAAATCATAACTAAAATTCTTCTCTGTAGATCGTACTGTACGATTTTATTTCGTACCGTACGATCCAAGCTATGTGGACAAATCTGAGAATAGATCGTATTGTACGAAGTCTGTCGTACTGTACGATATGTTCAGATCCAAAACCCTAGACGTGACTTAGTTTAAGTAAGTGATTTTGCGTCGTTCGTACTGTATGAACAGGTTCGTACTGTACGATCCGTTTTTAATACTTATTTAAATTAACCCGTGATTAGTGCATGTAATCCAGGCCTAATGAAAATTTGAACATCGTACTGTACGATAGTAATCGTACCATACGATGAACAGAGACGACGTCCGATCGTCCAGACCATCGTCCTGTACGAATAGTATCTTGTTGGATTGTACCGTACGATATTATATCGTACAATACGATTTATTTTTGTACTGATCGTACATCTTCGTACCAGGACGACGGCTGTTTATGAAGATCGTACTGTACGATGTTGAATCGTACTGTACGAACAGTAACGGCTAATTTTGTAATCAGAGGTTTTTGGAGCCCATTTTTAGATGTCAATCAAGTCTTTTTTGGGTAGGAATTACAGAGGGGGTGAACGTGGTTAGAGAGGGATTCCAAGGGAGAAAACTCTAGAGAAATTCTTGAGGGTTGAGAGAGGAAGGAGGAGGTGAGCGTTGTGAGGGAGAAGAGGTGTGAGGGAGATCACACGGTTGCTCCAAGCTTGCTGCATCTTACTCCTCCTGTGGCCTGAGAAGGATTTGAGGAAGGATCTCCAAGGGAAAGGCTCGTCTACATCCGTTACCTCGAGGTTCTCTGCCTTCTCCAGGAGGGAGAAAAACGAGAAGGTTCTCTGCCGTCGCCAAGAGGGTGAAAATAGAGTTTGGTATTCCGCCACGCCGGGTTGGTGAAAGGGAGGTTTGTACAGGCTTCTCCGCCTTGCCGAGGGGGGCAAAAGGAGAACTATTTTGATAGTGAAAATCCCTGAGTGGAGGACTCCGGGGAGTGGACGTAGGTCATATTTTGACCAAACCACTATAAAATTCTTGGTGTGTTCTTTCCTTATCGTTGTTTACTTTTTGCTTGCATTTTAAATTTGTCATATCTATTGCATGTGAAATTTTGTGAAAGAAAAATTGCATAAATCTTTGTTTTAAAGTTTCAAAAACAACAAAAAAACTAGAACTATTATTTAGGTTTAATTTTATTATTAAGAAGTTTTTACAATTCACCCCCCCCCCCTCCCTCTTGTCGTTTAGTAATTTCAATTGGTATCAGAGCTTGTTTTTCAAAAATAGTGTTTTAGAAAACCTTGAAAAAACGATCATGTCAAATTTTGGTAATCGTAACACTGCGGAGGGTTATTCAATAACTCGTCCACCACTTTTTGATAACATTCCGTTTGATTTCTGGAAAATTAAAATGTCTACATTTTTGCAATCTATAGATTACCGCATGTGGATGTTAGTAAATGATGGATATGTTGCACCGTTTAAGATTGTTAATGGTTTGAAAACTCCTGTACCTTTTATTGAATGGAGCAATGAGGATAGGGAGTTAGCCCAACTGAATGCTAAGTGTTTAAACTACTTTTTTTGTGCATTGAAATCTGAGGACTATATGAGAGTATCTACTTGTGTTTCTGGTAAGGAGATTTGGGATAGACTGTGCATTACATACGAAGGAACAAACGAAGTAAAACAGTCTAGGCTTAACATTCTACTGCATGATTATGAATTATTCCGTATGAAACCTAGCAAAACAATTTCTGACATGTACACTAGGTTCACCCAAATTGTGACATCCTTGCATGCATTAGGTAGAGAAATTTCAAATTCTGAGAAAGTGAATAAAATTCTTAGATGCCTACCTAGTTCTTATGATGCTAAGATAACTGCTATCACTGAGTCTAAAGATCGTAATGTTTATTCTATTGATAACCTCCTTGGGTCACTCATTGCATACGAGCAAGGAGTGAGCCAAAGGCAAAGTGATGCAGGTGAAAAGAAAAAGGAGCGGACGGTGGCATTAAAAGCTAGCAACTCAGAAAGTGAAAGCTCTGCAGGGGAGGAAGACGATGAAATAGCACTGATGACCCGACAGTTCAAAAATTTCTTGAAGAAAAAACAAAAGCGTCATCAGAACAGCTGGAATAAAGGTAAGAGCTCAAGGTCCAATAAGGTTTCATCTGATACAATTTGCTTTGAGTGCAGGAAGCCAGGTCACCTTCGAGCCGATTGCCCTAATCTGAAGAGTCAACCAGCAAAGGAGAAAGGAGATGACAAAGTTAAATACAAGAGAGGAAAGATAAAGACACAGAAAGCTTTTTGGGCCGACTCTGCCTCAGAATCATCAAAAGAAGAAGCAGATGAGGAGGTAACAAATTTGTGTCTTATGGCTAATGATAACCTTGATCAATTGGATCAAGATGAGGTATGTCAACTTTCTTATGATGAATTATTGCTTATTTCTGAGAATATTCATGACTCGTATAGGAAACTGAAGAAAATACATGCTAAACTTAATATTGAATTTAGTTCCTTACAAATTGAGCATGCTAACTTAGTTAAAGAAAATTCTGATTTAGATAAAGATCACATGTTACTTCTTGATGAGTATGACGCATTAAATAAGAAGCATATTGAACTAATTGAAGCGCATGAATCCTTGAAAACATCACATATTGAACTAGATGTAGAGTTTGAAAAACTAACTGCACTTGCATTAGAAGTAGATCATAGTGAGCACTTGCTATTGATAGAAGTTGATGGATTGACAGCTCAAAATAAAACTTATAGTGAAAAGATAAAAGAACTAGAAAATGAAATTGCATCACTCACAGTAGGCCATCCTAGAAAACCCCCAACACAGCATGCATTACAAAACCTTAGGAAGAGGCACCACCACACTCATAGATTAGTAAATCCATTTCCTGGTGTTAGGTGCTTCTCTTGTGGCATGTTAGGTCACATAGCCCGCACATGCACAATTCACCGTAGGACACACTTAGTATGGAGACCTAAACTGCATCCATCACAGCATAACATGCATACATCTCATTCATGCAAGCATAAGGAGGAACCCAAACTCACTTGGGTTCCCAAATCTAATCTTTGAATGAAATTGTAGGGATGCTCTCACAAAAGACCTAGTGAGAGCATGTGGTACCTGGATAGTGGCTGCTCGCGACACATGACTGGAGATATGAAGAAGTTCATCCTATTGGAGACCAAAACTGGAGGCAAAGTAACGTTGGGAGACAACACTACCAGGAAGGTGATAGGCTCAGGTATTGTTGGTAATGCTAAAAATTTTTTAATTGAAAATGTTTTATTAGTTGATGGTTTAAAGCATAACTTACTTAGCATTAGTCAACTGTGTGACAAAGGTTTTGATGTTAAGTTTTTTAATGATAGATGCCTGATTAGTTTATTTGATGAAATTATTTTAGAAGGAAAACGAATTAACAATGTTTACATGTTAGACCTTGATTGCGTTGATAGTTCAAAATCATTTTGCTTGAAAACAATAGTTGATGACTCGTGGCTATGGCATAGGAGACTATGACATGCTAGCATGAAAACTCTTAGAAACATCACTCAGAAAAACCTAGTTAGAGGTGTACCTAAGTTAGAATTCACCAAGGATCACTTATGTGATGCTTGCCAACAAGGAAAACAAGTCAAATCATCATTTCACTCAATTAGAGACGTGATCACCTCTAGGCCACTAGAAATTCTACACATGGACTTATTTGGACCCGTTAGTACAGCCAGTCTAGGTGGAAAGAATTATGGATTTGTGATTGTAGATGACTTCACTAGATTTACTTGGGTAAGATTCTTAGCACACAAGAATGAGTCTTTTGAGGAATTTAAAGTTTTCTCCACATGGATTCAACGAAAATTAGGTTGTGAAATATCAACAATCCATAGTGATCATGGTGGAGAGTTCCAAAATGATAGATTTGAGTCATTCTGTCAAGAGATAGGAATATAGCACAATTTCTCAGCTCCTAGAACACCCCAACAGAATGGAATAGCAGAAAGGAAGAATAGAACTTTAGTAGAAGCTGCTAGGGCAATGTTAGCGGAGTATACACTTTCTAGATACTTTTGGGCAGAAGCAGTCAACACAGCCTGTTATGTTTTGAACAGAGTAAACATTAGATCGAAGCTGAATAAAACTCCATATGAACTCCTTAAGGGTAGGACACCAAACCTTTCACATTTACATGTCTTTGGGTGTAAGTGCTTCATCTTAAATAATGGTAAACATCCCTTAGGAAAATTCGATCCCAAGTCTGATGAGGGTGTCTTCTTAGGTTATTCTTCTGTAGGTATGGCCTATAGAATTTTTAATAAGAGAAACCTTGTAGTAGAAGAATCCACCCATGTGGTATTTGATGAATCAGATAAGCCCTCAGAATCTAAAATTGAAGATGATGAAATAGAGGCAATTCAAGGAGTAGAGACGATGACCTTAGGAGAAAGGGTCGAACCTCAGGAAGTTTTGCCTAGAGAATGGAGATATTCTTCTAGTCATCCTAAAGAGTTAATTTTAGGAGACCCTTCAGAAGGTGTAATGACTAGGCATGGACTTAGGAAGGAGGTTAGTCACTCAGCTTTCATCTTTATGATAGAACCTACAAGTATAGATCAAGTCTTAGGAGATGAATTCTGGATTCTAGCAATGCAAGAAGAGCTGAACCAATTCACCAGGAATGATGTTTGGGAGTTAGTTAAGAGACCTAAAGAGCAAAGTGTTGTTGGAACAAAATGGGTCTTCAAGAATAAGGTGAATGATTCAGGAACAATAATAAGGAATAAAGCAAGGCTAGTAGCTAAGGGGTACAACCAGATTGAGGGAATAGACTTTGAAGAAACCTTTGCCCCGGTTGCTAGACTAGAAGCCATAAGAGTGCTCTTAGCTTTTGCTTGCTTCAAGAACTTTAAGTTATATCAAATGGATGTGAAGAGTGCATTTTTGAATGGGGTAATTAAGGAAGATGTCTACGTTGAGCAACCCCCCGGATTTGAAAACTCACAATTTTCAAACCATGTATTCAAATTAAAAAGGGCACTATATGGATTAAAGCAAGCACCTAGAGCATGGTATAAAAGACTTAGCTCATTTCTTTTGGATAGAGGATTTCAAAAGGGTAGTGTAGATACTACACTCTTTTTACAAAAGGTTAAAGAAGAAATTCTCATTGTTCAAATATATGTAGATGATACTACACTCTTTTTACAAAAGGTCAAAGAAGAAATTCTCATTGTTCAAATATATGTAGATGACATATTGTTTGGATCTTCGGATAAAAACTTATGCGATGAATTTTCAAAAACAATGAGTAATGAGTTTGAAATGAGCATGATGGGAGAGCTTAATTACTTTCTTGGCTTTAGTGTAAAACAAATGGATAATGGAACCTTTCTTAGCCAATCAAAGTATATTAAGGATATTTTAAAGAAATATGAAATGGATAGTGCAAAACTCATGAACACCCCAATGAGTTCGACAATCCAATTAGATAAGGATCCTAGTGGAAAATCAGTAGATCAGAAAAAATATAGAGGAATGATTGGATCCCTACTTTACTTGACTGCCAGTAGACCGGACATAATGTTTAGTGTGTGCCTTTGTGCCCGTTTCCAAGCCGATCCTAAAGAGTCTCACTTAACTGCTGTCAAAAGAATTCTTAGATATCTACTAGGCACCCCAAACTTAGGAATTTGGTATCCCAGACACAGCACTTCCTTTGAAATCCTAGGGTACTCAGATTCTGACTTCGCAGGATGTAGGATAGATAGAAAGAGCACCTCTGGTACCTGTCAATTCATCGGACAATCATTAGTTTCTTGGTCCAGTAGGAAGCAAAACTCAGTAGCACTTTCCACAGCCGAGGCAGAATATATTGCGGTAGGAAGTTGTGTTGCACAAGTACTATGGTTAAAACAACAAATTCTTGATCTTGGACTACCTGTTGGAACCATCTCGATCATGTGTGACAACACAAGTGCAATTTGTATCTCTAAGAATCCAATTCAACACTCTCGAACGAAACACATAGACATTAGACATCATTTCATTAGAGATCACGTCGCTAAGGGAGATATAGAATTACATCACATCGCTACAGGAGATCAATTGGCAGACATATTCACAAAACCATTAGCTTTTGACACCTTTAGCACCTTGAGGACTAGATTAGGTGTCATAGATATAAATGCATTAAAAAAAAATTTTGTGTTTGCATTGTAGTTTCTGTTTGTTTTCTTCTCTTACTTTTTGCTTTTAGTTGCTCCTCCTTTTTGTGCTGTCAAAAGGGGAGAAGTTTATTGTAATGTTGTAATGCCTATTTATCTAAATGCAGTATCTTTTGTTTCGTACTTACTTGTAGTACCTTTTTTTTCTTGTGTTTATTTTTTAAAAAAAAAACAAAAAAAAATAACAAAAGAAATGTTTTTAAAAAGAAATATTTTTCTTTCTTACTTGCATCAAATTATTTGACATCATCAAAAAGGGGGAGATTGTTGCAACCCATGACCCCGAGTTTGAGATTTTGATGATGCCAAATAATGAGTGTTTTGGAACTGCTTTTCATTGATTATTATTTTATTTGTTATTTTCCTTGAGCACTAACATTTCAGGAAGATCACAAGTGACTCAGGAAGAAAGGAAGACTCAAGACCGGGTAGATTAAGAGTATGAGTCAAACATTGTATTTTTTCATTTATTGTATTTTTACTTTATTGAGTCTGGCCACAAAATGCGTAAGAGTAAGAGCAACCATGCACACACACAGGGGGAGAGTTCTTTTTTAACTGCAAATCATAACTAAAATTCTTCTCTGTAGATCGTACTGTACGATTTTATTTTGTACCGTACGATCCAAGCTATGTGGACAAATCTGTGAATAGATCGTACTGTACGAAGTCTGTCGTACTGTACGATATGTTCAGATCCAAAACCCTAGCCGTGACTTAGTTTAAGTAAGTGATTTTGCGCCGTTCGTAATGTACGATCTGTTTTTAATACTTACTTAAATTAACCTGTGATTAGTGCATGTAATCCAGGCCTAATGAAAATTTAAACATCGTACTGTACGATAGTAATCGTACCATACGATGAACAGAGACGACGTCCGATCGTCCAGACCATCCTCCTGTACGAATAGTATCTTGTTGGATTGTACCGTACGATATTATATCGTACAGTACGATTTATTTTTGTACTGATCGTACATCTTCGTACCAGGACGACGGCTGTTTATGAAGATCGTACTGTACGATGTTGAATCGTACTGTACGAACAGTAACGGCTAATTTTGTAATCAAAGGTTTTTGGAGCCCGTTTTTAGATGTCAATCAAGTCTTTTTTGGGTAGGAATTACAGAGGGGGTGAACGTGGTTAGAGAGGGATTCCAAGGGAGAAAACTCTAGAGAAATTCTTGAGGGTTGAGAGAGGAAGGAGGAGGTGAGCGTTGTGAGGGAGAAGAGGTGTGAGGGAGATCACACGGTTGCTCCAAGCTTGCTGCATCTTGCTCCTCCTGTGGCCCGAGAAGGATTTGAGGAAGGATCTCCAAGGGAAAGGCTCGTCTACATCCGTTACCTCGAGGTTCTCTGCCTTCTCCAGGAGGGAGAAAAATGAGAAGGTTCTCTGCCGTCGCCAAGAGGGTGAAAATAGAGTTTGGTATTCCGCCACGCCGGGTTGGTGAAAGGGAGGTTTGTACAGGCTTCTCCGCCTTGCCGAGGGGGGCAAAAGGAGAACTATTTTGATAGTGAAAATCCCGGAGTGGAGGACTCCGGGGAGTGGACGTAGGTCATATTTTGACCGAACCACTATAAAATTCTTGGTGTGTTCTTTCCTTTTCGTTGTTTACTTTTTGCTTGCATTTTAAATTTGTCATATCTATTGCATGTGAAATTTTGTGAAAGAAAAATTGCATAAATCTTTGTTTTAAAGTTTCAAAAACAACAAAGAAACTAGAACTATTGTTTAGGGTTAATTTTATTATTAAGAAGTTTTTACAATTCACCCCCCCTCTTGTCGTTTAGTAATTTCACCAATCCTATGCTCTAAAGCATCTTGGTCATGTTCACAATTTTCTCGGTATCAAAATTCAGTCCGATTCCAACAAGTATTTTCTTTCTCAGCCCCACTACGCTAACTCAATTCTTCAGCTTGCTGGTCATGCCAATTGTAAGCCCACGGCAAACCCTACCTGCACAAAGCTGCCTTTCACAATTCATTCAGATCCCATCCTATCTGACTCTGCTCACTTTCGGCGGATCATTGGATCTCTCCAATACCTCATAATTACTCATCCGAACATCGCGTTTAGTGTTAATCTTTTGTCTCAACACATGCATAATCCGCTACCGACTCACATTCACCTTCTCAAGCAGCTTCTCCGGTACATCAACGGAACACAGAATTTCGACATTCCTATAACTAAAGGTAATCTCTCTATTCGTTCTTTCTCAGATGCAGACTGGGCAGGTGATCCCGTGTCCAGAAAGTCCACTTCAGGCTATTGTTCCTTTATAGGCGACAATATTATCTCTTGGAAAGTTCAAAAGCAACGTACGGTCGTTCGCTCTTCCACCGAAGCGGAATATAGGTCGCTGGCTGCACTTACCGCAGACATCATATGGATTCGTCAAGTCCCATCTATTTTTGGCATCAAACTCGATCAACCAGCTGAACTTCATTGTGACCAACAACCCGGTCTTCCACACTCGCACCAAACATATTGAAATAGAGCAACGATTTGTCCGAGATCATATTTAGAAAAATAACATCAAGATTCTACCAATTAGCACGATTGATCAGATTGCAGATGTTCTAACTAAGCCTCTCTCGACCAAGTGCTTCTGTCAACTAAGAGACAAACTAACAGTTCTTTCAGACCCCTCAGTTTGTGGGGGTGTATTAGAATAAACTGCTATTTGTATTTCAACGTCAGCTTGCTTTAGAAGTCTCTAGACATGTTACATTAGCTCTAGCTTTTATCTATAAATACTCATCTACTGTACCGTGTAAAGACATCTTGAAATAATAAAATTTCCATTCCAAGCTCTCGTCTTCTCCCTGTTTTCTCCGATACTGTGTGGAACCATTTTCTACATGTACGATCATAGGTTCTACCTGTGCGCTCGTTAAATTTGGTTAAGTTTTCTCAGCCTTCCTTACTAAAGTGAATAGTTGATTTGTTTCCCAAATCTATCTCCTTAATACGGATGTCATCATAGATTAATGTAGTCTTCATCTCCCATGTTGCTAGGGCCCCTTCTTCTCTCTGCTTTCCTTCTTTTTTTTTTTTTTTGTTAGGAGACCTACATATTAGTAAGTTAGTAAAGTTTGATATAATTTTTTATTTGTTGTGAAAAAGGTGCAATGTGGAGTTCGGCAAAACATTAGCAATCAAAGGCGCACTTGTAGGTTTCAACAAAATATGTTATGTTTTTTTAAGGATAATACATATTTTTTATGAATATTTTCTTGTTCTGCCATTAATCAAGTGTTTTTTTAATTAGCTTCCCAACTGCAAGCAATTGTGAACTTTGGATGTTTCTTGATCCTTATTTGAATCATTATAAATAGTGACCAGATAAAATTGGAAAAAGACAAAGGGAATTGAATGAAAATTGATTTTTTACCCAAAATCTCTCTCCTTCTTACCAGTTTGCCCCCTAAGCACAAGGAAGCCAAAATCAATGGCCACTCTATGTCTCCATCTATTTTCTATATACAAAAGTAAGTTAGAATAAAAAACCAGTGTTCTTGCACCAGTAGCAGCAGTTGTAGGACAATACTCCAAGGAAGGAACTGTTCATGTTCTTCCTTTATTTGCTGTTTAGTAGCACTATAAGAAAAATTCAAAGGAGGGGGAGAAAGGTAAAAACAACAAGCTAAATGCAATGAAAAGCCGAAGGAGCTCTTGGCCGATAAAGGAGAAAGGTCTTGGAGAAGGTTTAGAAGAAACAAAATAGGCCTCATTATGTTATTATGATAGCATTCTTTTCAAATTGCTTACCAAATTAACTTATTTTGTATGTGTTTGCTAATTTTTATTTGCGTGGATTGTTAGTCACTAATGTTTGGGCCTTTCCATTTTCATTATCGAAAGAAAAAGAGCATACTGGAAAAGGTGCTGTTGGTCAATAAAGGAGAATAGCAGGGAATCGTAATTATCGAAAAAGAAAACAAAACAAAAAATCTAAACCTCTTAATTTCGGTTCTGAAGAGTTGGATGAGCTCTGGGAGCACCAAAGTCTTATTGAACAACTTCATAGATGGCAATTGGTCGATACGTTGCGAATCAACCAGGAAAAGCTCTTCTTAACATCCTTTTGGTGGAGGTGACGACACAATGAATGACTTTTGGAGATGTGCAACATGAAAGGAACAAAGATTTGTATTAAGCACCCCTCAGTGTTGAAGCAACTGGCTAACAGAAAGATTGAAGTCATTTTATTAAAAGATTTGACGGTAACTAAAGAAAATGGTTAGGTGGTAGGACATAGGGAAATTATCGGCAATCGGAGGAGGAAATTTGTCGGCATATGGAAGAGCATGTTCGGTGCTTGTGGGGCGAGATAAGGTTGTATTTGCTCAAATATGAGGGGTCTTACCTATGGATGATGATTGTTTCATAAAAATGGCTGGATTCGAATAGGTTTGAGTTGTATTTGCAGGGCTAAGCAGGTGGATAGAGGAAGAAAAAGAGCATACCCGGTCAAGAAGAGGCGCTGGAAGGTGCTGTCGAGGAATCTGTTAGCACAACCAGCTACGTTCACATCTCAGCCACGTTCACCACTTCACATCTCAGCCACGTTCACCACTTCACAACGATGCCCCAACTGCCTCCGATGCTCCTAACGGCTTACAGAAAACTAGTATCATGTTATCTTCTATATATACACATTATGTAACAGTTGAAATATATATGAATAGAAACAACATTATCTGTAAATCTATTTCTTCTCTCTCACTCTTTCTCCTGTTCTTACTTTTCAAGTATTTCTTCTTGGTATCAGAGCCATTGAGCCTCACCGCCAATGGCCGAACAAGACTCATCAGCCTCTGCGCTTCCAGCCTCTTCAGTTGCAACACCACCCACGTCCTCAATCTCCGCCTCCATGGCCGAGTTCATAATACCCACGTCCTCAATCGCTCTGACAATGGTAGCGAATTCAACAACCACGCCTTTCAAACCTTCTTCACAGATAAAGGAATCACACATCAATTAACATGTCCATACACCCCGGAACAAAATGGACTAGCCGAACGTAAAAATCGCCATCTCATCGAAACAACACGAACACTACTTCATACTGCTCACCTACCACTTAATTTTTGGGCTGAAGCTCTTCTTACCTCCAATTACCTAATTAACCGCCTACCCACTAGAGCATGCAACTCACAAATTCCTTTTCAACTTCTTCACGGACATCCACCCTCCTATGACCATCTAAAAACGTTCGGTTGCTTATGCTTTCCATGGCTACGCCCTCTTACAACCAATAAGCTCCAACCGAGATCTCAGGAATGTTTATTCCTAGGATACTCCTCAACACACAAAGGTTATCGTTGTTACAATCTTACCACAAAGAAAATTCATATCTCACGTCACGTCACATTCCATGAACATACATTTCCATTTCAAAATAATAACTCATCTCAAATAAATTCCTCTACAACAGCCATTTCCTCTCCACCACTTATGTCACCTGTCACACCTATTACACAACCCATCTCCTCCTCATCATCATCACACTCCACTAATCATTCCCACTCCCCAACCTTACAACCTACAACAAACCATCCTATGCTAACCCGTTATAAAACGGGCCATCTAAAACCAAAAGCCATATTTGATCTCTCTGTCACAACAAACCCGATCCAAACACCTTCCACATTACAACAGGCTGAACTCCTACCAGAATGGCAAACAGCGATGGCTAACGAATTTAATGCCCTACAACACCAAAAGACATGGTCCTTAACACCAGCTCCACCAAATACTCCCATACTTGGCTGCCGTTGGACATACAAGACTAAACTCCATCCAAATGCATGGAACAGTTGAAAACTAAAAAGCTCGCCTTGTTGCACAAGGCTTTGCTCAAGAACATGGCATCAATTACAACGAAACTTTCAGTCACGTTGCCAAGATGGCCACAATACGCGTTCTCCTTATCATTGCTCTACAACGTCACTGGCCAGTCTTACAATTCGACATCTCCAATGCCTTCCTCCACGGTGACTTAGATGAGGACATCTACATGAAGCAACCACCGGGGTTCACAGATTCTATCCATCCAACACATGTCAGCAAATTACACAAGTCACTCTATGGCCTTAAGCAGGCCCCACGCCAATGGTTCAACAAGTTTACATCGAGTCTACTCGATTTTGGCTTCATCTTCAGTAAATCTGATCCCTCATTACTAATCTATACCCATGGGACTATACAGCTCTATCTACTCATTTACGTCGACGACCTGCTTGTTACTGGAAACGACTCAGCCACTATACAACATCTTCTACAGAAGTTGAAATCCGAATTTGCCTTGAAACAGCTTGGCTCGGTCACTACCTTCCTCGGCATTCAAATCCAGCGGACGGCTACCGGTTTATTTCTGCATCAATCTCACTATGCTCGTGAAATACTACAAACCTCCGGCTTCTCCTCTTGCAAACCAGCTCTCTCTCCGCTAGCCACCAAACTTCCTCACTGTCAATCTTCCGATCAAGCATTTGAAAATCCAACACTATACAGAAAAATTGCTGGTGCTCTTCAATATCTCACCATCACTAGACCTGACATTGCATTCGCAACAAACCACGTCTGCCAACATATGCATAACCCCACAAATCAACACTATCAATCCCTCAAGCGGCTACTTCGCTACATTAAGGGAACTCAACATTATGGCATTCCCTTTATAGAAGGCGATCTCACACTTCAAACATTTGTAGATGCTGATTGGGCTGCATACCAAACTGATCGAAAATCAGTCACCGATTTCTGTTCATTTCTTGGTCCAAATTTACTATCATGGCAAGTAAAAAAACAAGCCACAGTCTCAAAATCCTTCACCGAAGCGGAGTATCGTGCTCTATCCTCCGCTACATCCGACGTTATTTGGTTACGCCGGCTGCTAGCAGAATTCCATGAAAATCAACTCCAACCGACGGTGATCCACTGCGACAATACATCTGCATTAGCATTGGCCAAAAACCCTGTCTTTCATGCTCGCACTAAGCATATTGAGATTGACTATCACTTTATAAGCGAGCATGTCAAAAACAATGCCATCAATCTACATCACATCAATTCCGCCGATCAGCCAGCGGACATCTTAACCAAAGCACTATCGCCGGCTCGCTTCTGTGCGCTTCGCACCAAATTGACCATCCAATCCCAGGACGCTCAACTTGCGGGGGGATGTTAGCACAACCAGCCACGTTCACATCTCAGCCACGTTCACCACTTCACATCTCAGCCACGTTCACCACTTCACAACGATGCCCCAACTGCCTCCGATGCTCCTAACGGCTTACAGAAAACTAGTATCATGTTATCTTCTATATATACACATTATGTAACAGTTGAAATATATATGAATAGAAACAACATTATCTGTAAATCTATTTCTTCTCTCTCTCTTTCTTCTGTTCTTACTTTTCAAGTATTTCTTCTGAATCTCCAACTTTTTTGCTGAGGCGATTTCTGGGCGCCTGAAGGAAAATGGGATGTGAAATTTTGTTCAGCTCTATTTTGCTTGAAGGCGTCATGACCAAGAAGACAACGTGCTTTCTTGCAAACATGCGGGGTAAAATAGACAAAATAGATGAGCAGATGGCATATCGCTCTGAAAAATCAAAAATCTGCTTTTTTTTTTTTTTTTTTTTTTTTACATATCAGGATTGTGCTTTTGAAAAATCTGCTTAGTTCTCGCTTTCACATTTCGGCATAAAAATACGGTATTACCAATGTGCCCTTAAGAAAAATAGTTTTATCAAACAAATAATTTTTTTTTTTTGTAAAAGAGGTTGTTGTAGGATTGGTTTAAAAGAGGTTGTTGAGAAAAAATGGAGTTTTAAAAAATATTTTTTAAATAAGTTGTGATTATTTGGTTAGATTATTTTTTTCATATTTATGTAAATTTAAAAACAGATATAATTTTTTTGGTTATCTACTTTTGTTTTTGAGTCATAAAAGACTAAATTGTTCTTATATTAAAATTAACTATTTATTATTTATTTTTTAAAATTTCTCAACACGTTAACAAATATAGAAAAAAAAAAATTTAAAACTCTCATTTAAAATATCATATCTGAATATTAAGAATGAGAATTTTTTGATTCATCCAAACTTATAAATAATATATAAAGATTTGGAACATATACAATTTACAAAATAACAAAATATAAAATAAGAATCGATTTAAATATTGGTTTACTTTCATCAAAGCTGAGATTAAAATTATTATAATAAATTTTAAAAATATATTTAAAATTTTAAAAATCATAAAATGCATTTTCTTATTCATTCAATGAGTATTTTTTATGACAACTCTTTATATCCTTGCACCTGGAATGAAGGCTTTGTTTAGATTTTTTTTTTCCTTATTTTCAAGAGATATTTGTACTAAAAATTTATTTTAAAAAGCGGTAAGAAAGCCGACCCAAACAAAGCTTTAAGTAGAAAAATATTTACGTTATAGTTTAAAACTTTAATAAAAAAAATTATATAGCTGATGTAATCTGAATTTGTATGGAGTTGATGAATACACCCTTTCCATGTTCATGGCAGGTTATTTCCATGATCTGAATACATGATTTTCACATTAGACTTAAGCTCATTTGTTTGTTCAATGCTAAAATATGTTGAAAAAAATAATGCAATTTATTTACAAATCTGTCCCTTGAACACAAATCTTGATTCATATTTTAATTAGAAACTTTCAAAATTAAATCAGGAATGTTTTGAATTGTGATTTAAGCAAATTTTATAGTCAAACTATATGTCTGGCCAATGATGTCAAAAGTTGTTCAATCCGTATTCGAATTAGCCCATATCAAGCACTTGATGTGTAATTGGAAACATCATAATACTAATTTGATTATCAAACTATCTTCAAATCTTGCATGCTTATAATCGAATCAAACAATATAACAAGACGGGTCTAATGAGCTTGGGATCATCAAATTCCAACAACAATAAGGCTTATAAATGATGAAGGAATGATTTATAATTGACGGAATTAATATGTGTCATTTAATGGTACGAGGAATCCTGAAACTTCACTCAAGTACCACTACCAAACCACTTTTTGAATGTTGTTATCAAATCTCTGTCAAAACTTCATGTTGGACCCCCACCTGATCACCATTGTGGGACCATTGAGTGATCACCATCGTCATACCACTGTCACCTAGCCGTGGTCCTCCAAACCTTGACCACTCTTTTGCCCAACTATACAGTCCTCCAATCACAAATTGCTAGACTAAGATCATTCAACCTCCAACTATTTTCGTCGGTCCACCGACCTTCGTCATCCAATTACAATCATCTAACCACTATTCACGACCCAACCCGATCGGGACGGATCCTGTTCGCATCGGGCCGCGACGGAGCCAACAAATCCAGGATCTGGCTTTGGAATTTGCTTCAGAACTTTCTTTCAAATATAATACAGACAGAAAAACACATAGCTACTATAAACATCCAAACACAGCACAGATCATCTATCTTTTCATTCAACAAAATAATCATATACAGATACAGTGCATGGCTTCAGACAGAGAGAACAGAACAGAAAAGCAATGATTGTACAAAAATCAAAAGTATCAAGTACGTAATCACAGATCAGACTCAGAACGTTTAGTCCAAGACCTCCATCCCTTTCCCAGAACCTGAAAACCACGCAGAAAACAAGGATGAGCTAACAGCTCAGCAAGACATTAATCACCAATCCAAATCATCAGAAACTCACATCAAAAATTATATCAGAAAAGTATCCGTACAGAATTCGAACAATCATACAGAAATCGTATAACAGACATAACAGATAAAAGCTCAATCAGAAATTAGCTTACGGATACAGAAAACTAAAGTCATGTCGAATCGGAATTCAGAACATATATCACAAAGCTTTCAGAGTAGACAGAATAGTACAGAATAATCAGAATCGTACGGAAATAAGAAATTAAATAATTCACATAGCAGATTCAGATTTCAGATGTCCCTGACACAAATAGAATCTCGACGGATTCTGGCCCCTTATGTATTCCTTCCCTGACATAGACAGAATCTCAACGGATTCTAGCCCCTTATGTGTAACGACCCCAATATCCGTGTAGCGAAAGGATTCATCTGATTGTTCTATTGCCTCTTTTTTTTTCTTTCCTTTCTATCGGTTTCCTCATCTGTTGTTCATATCAATCCATACATACATATATCCAGAGCCAGAGATAATTACATTACAGAAAAGAAACAGCAGCGGATACTATAATTCACAAATAGTACAACAGTCAGAGTACAGCCAAAAGAGAAAACTACACTAGCCGTACAGGCTACAAAAGAAAGCCTACCAAGGCTACAAAAGAAAAAACTACAGAACTCGGCAGAAAGATCTTCAAGCTGGAGGCCCTGCACCTGAAATCATTAACCACATATAATGAGCTTACAAAGCCAGCAGGTCACCAAAGCCTACAACTGAAATCAAAGCACGACACTGAAAATAATATGGAGGTTAATCAACTCAAGTCAAATCAATCAGTCGTACATGATCAATGAGTCAATGCATTGCAGAAATCAATACGGAACAGAAATCAATAAAATCAATAACAGTAGGAAAGCCATAAAGCTCAAAAATCAATGCGTCAAACCATTCTCTACAATCTCTATCATAGCAATCGATAACAGTAATTACATCAATACAATCGTCTAGTCGTCTTACTTATCGTATCACATCAGTCAAATCAATAGAGTGGAATCGTATCGGAACATATACTTGCAAATCAATCTATCGTTCAATCTCACTTACTTCTTATCAATACGATAGTGTATGTATCCATATCCATAAAAAGAATCATCCATTGACGACCACGAACGATGCTACAACAGTGAAATCGTTTCAATCAATTCTGCCAGTCAATAGTATCAATCGGCTCAAAATCCCAATAAACAATCAAGTCAATACGACGAAAGATCAATTGAAATCAAATCAATACAATCAGCTTCATAAATAAATCTATTTTACGATAAATTAAATCCATACGGCAACAATCCATTCAATCAATCAATCGATAATCGGTACGACGAATCAATGTATCAATGTATCAATAGCATGTCAGGATCTGTCATATCAATAACATCCAAATGTCAATATCATATCTATATCAATGTCGATGTCGGTATCTATCAATCGATACAATCTATATCAATATCAGTGTCAATATCTATGAATCAATACGCATAATCCATATCAATATCGGTGCCGGTATCTATGAATCAATCTAGTCGATAATATCAATCGGAAATCAATACGATAAATTGATAAATCCGTTCAATAATAAATCAATTCAATAAATCCATCAATATCAATAAATCAATCAGAAATCAATAAATCGATGCATATCAGGAAATCCATACAATGCACTATCGTACACATGCAAATCCATACAATGGTCTTACTCGACAAGCACAAACACTAGCTATGATCAATAGTGCTGTTGTAGAAATCCATAGTGCTATTGTAGAATCCATATTGCTGTTGTAGATATCCGCACGTTGGTTTCGATCAAGAAGAGTCGTCACTCTTTTGCCCGTCGGCCGCCCGTCGGCATATAAAACTCCTTATAACTCTCAATCGTTATATCGATGATCTATGTTTTAAAGGAAAGCCCGTCGGCCCACCATCCTGTACAGGTCAAGTTCTATCTCCAACCAACGTTCAACCAGATTCCCACTTTTCTTTCAGTAATAATAAATTCAATGCAATAATCAATGCAATAAGTAGTATTAAAGAAATCTAGAATGATCATATCAATAGTCATGCACATAACAATTCAATCTATCAATTCCAGGAAAATCAGAAATCATACGAAAATCGGGCAGAGTAACGGCAGTCTACAGAATTTACACAGAAATCTCCGAAAATTACAATTCACCAAATTAATACAGAACGTGCACAGTAACATTATAAGACTATTCTTCTACTGCTCAAACCAATTCGGACATCATAATAAATTGCAGTCAAAATAAAACTCCGCAGAACCAAAACGGACCGGACGAAATCTGCCAGAAAATAATCAAAACGTGCAGAATAATCACATCTACAACATACCAAAAGTTATGCGGTAAAATCTTCGCCAGTACCAAACCGGGTACGAAAATCACTTACAAAAACACAAATCTGAGCACCATTTTACAAAACCTCAAAATCTTCGAAAACAGAAGTAGGGTTCGGAGTCCTTACAGCGAGACAAACAAAATATCCAACAGCAACGAACGACGAAAATCACTCCGCGGGCCCCGAAATTGGACTTCTTCCTTTGCTTTTCCGCTCTTTCTCTCTCTTCAAAATATCTGATTTTATAAAATGATTTTCTCTCTCCTCAAAACGACTGATTTTAGCTTTATAAAACTCAGATCGGCCCGGCCGATCGCCATATCATCCCGGGATGATCAGACCAATTTTGATCGTCCTGGACCGTTCTCAGGGCTATGATCAGGACGATATTTTGAACAGTACCGATCGGCCTGGACGATTTCAATATCGTCCCGGACGATCCTGTCCAGAAATCATTCCAGAAAGCACTCCAAAAATCAGCTGTTTTCAATGCACTGATCGGCCTGGACGATCTCAACATCGTCCTGGCCAATACTGGGAGGAAAATCCAATTCAGAGAGGAACAGTAAGGGAACGAGGTCTCACATTATGTCTCCCGTTGTGCTTATAGCACCAGAACAGAACAGATATCAGAGGTTCCGGAACATTTACAGATTTCAGAACTCATTTCAGATTTCAGAATTCCTTTACCCAGACAACGGAATCACGTAGGATTCCGGCCCCTTATAACTCCCTTCTGATAGCACAAATACATCAAATATTCAAATCATCTTATTTCAGAAAATTCAGAAATCGTACGAAAATTCAGCGGCATAATGGCAGTGTATGGAATTTACACAAAATTCACAGATCCAGAAATTTACCAAATTATCACAAAATATTCACAACAACATTATAAGACTTTCATTGTACTGACAAAATATTTTTCAACATCCTGATAATTTGCAGTTCAATTAAAACACTGCAGAATCCAAAATATCCGGTAAAAATCTTTCAGAAAATGCTCACAACGTGCATAATTAATATTTCAAAGACATACCAAAAGTTACGCGGTAAAACCTATAGCAGTGCAAAATAAAATCAATTATTCGCTAACGGAAATAAATTTTGGAACAGAAAACGTGTCAAAAATCTCGTTTCTGAAAATTGAGAAAGGCAGAATGTGCCTTACCTTGAGTTGGTCAACTTCTCTAACTACCACAACGGACGAAAACAGACCAGAGTCGCCCAAAAATCCTCTTTTCCTTCTTTTTCTTCGTTTTTCTCTCTCCTAGACGTCCTTTTCTTTCCAAAATATCTCATTTATATATATATATATATATATATATATATATATATATATATATATATATATATATATATATATATATATATATATATATATATATATATCAAAACTGATCATCCCGAACGATCGCAACTTCGTCCCGGGACGATTTGTCTCTAGACGAATTTCGTCCAAACGAAATTAATTATCGTCACGGACGACTTGGGCTCTGGACAAATTTCGTCCAAACAAAATTAATTATCGTCCCGTACGATCTGCTCTCGGTAAGAATTTTGTCCAGACGATCCTATTTTCGTCCAGACAAACCATACAGCCAGCACTGTTTTCTTGTACAACCTGTACCGATCGTCCCGGACGATCGAACTTCGTCCGAATGAACCTAGGAGCAAAATGATCTTTACACCACTATCACGTGACTACAAAAATCTTACCATCATTTCTCAATGACAGTTCTTCAATCACTTTTGCCCAACTATGATCCTCTATCCTAGAATCTTATGATCATTTTCACCTAACTACACTAACATCAACTAATTTTCTCACCAATCATTGTCAATAATGTCAACACATGCCGTCGTTTATAAGATTAATGCATGTCAACGATATGAACTTTGGCTTTCAGCATCAGTACTAAAGTTTACAATTTATGTTGGACTTTTTGGTCTCTAATCTCCATTGCTCAAAGGAGTATGACGCAACAAATAATCAAATAATCTTTTAAAGACAACTCTTATGCCATATATATATATATATATATATATATATATATATATATATATATATATATATATATATAACTCTTATGCCATATATGTTCCATACATTACATGTTCACTATATTGAATTAATGAATTTCCCTCATGAAGGACATCATTTGTAATCAATGACAAACACTAGTAGAATTATTTTTGTTGCATCAGATCAAGTGGTGTTTTCCTTTCCTGATTTTTTCATATAAAAACTATGACGTCTCTTAGAATTCATAGACTCCTGTCTTATCTCTATGTGTTCGCAACAATGTTAAAAAAAAAAAAATTATTCTTATTACTGCCATGAATGCACTGGCAAACAATAGAACTCTACATACCCTTTAAATAAAATATTTTTATTTTAAACAAAATAACTAAACATAACTCTAAAAAATAATTTGATTCACATGCTATCAATACAAGAAATTTAAATGCCACAATCAGGGGCGTAACTGAGTCAAGGCTAGCTTAGGCTTAACTTGATAAAAGGCTCGTGAACTGAGCTCAATAAGCTAACAAGCTAATCTTAAGCCAGGCATGACCATAATCGTTAGCTTGTGAACCTGCTCTTCTAAAACTATTAATATAAAATGCACTTAAAATTTTATCATTCATTATTTTAAGTATAAATTTATTAAAAATATTTCAAAATTATATTTTAATTTTTTATATTAAGTAATTCTTTATTATTTTTCTTTTAAATTTTCATTCTTTTTGTCATTTTATTATAATGATTACTAGAATTATAATTATTTTTCTCTCTTTCATAGTAAGCAAGCCGACTTGTGAGTCACCTTGAGCTTGTAAAATAAAGCTTGGGCTCAAGCTCAACCTCAATTAATCAATAAAGTTGAAGCTTTTTAATAATGACTCAAACTCGGCTCAATTCATTTATACCCTAAGCCACACTCAGTAATTGGATTAATTATTCTATGGGGATGCCGAACATCGTCCGGAAACTAATCAGAATGCGCCACGTTATCTCTTCGCTCGGTACCGTGGCCTGATACCATTGACGTGACGCTTTCTAGTTGATCTCTGAATAACATTCCGTGTCTGATCTTCACACAGAATAATATCTCGAGCAATTGACTCCTTCATGCCACAATTACAATCACCAATCGGTTACCGGATTCAGATCAGCAGCTGAGCTGCGTCGTTTGTCCTCCCCTGCTCTCTATAATAGCCTAATAGGTTTTTTAACTTCCCAGCTGCCTATCTCATTACAAAGGGGAAGTAGTAAAACCAGAGAAATTCTACTCTGATCGAAGACTTGAGACGTGGTCAAAAATTCGGAGAGAGATGGGCGGATCTTGGATCTGGCTGGCAACCCTAACCCTAGCTTTCTTTGCAGCGGCTTCCTTCGCCGAGGACGATGTTGTCGTTCTGACGGAAGCCAACTTCGACAAGGAGGTGGGCCAGGATCGCGGCGCCCTCGTTGAGTTCTACGCTCCATGGTTATTTCTCTTTTTTGTGACCATTGCCTCGACCAGCTTGCTTGGCTTTTTTATGTTTATTTTCTTTGTTCAAGCTTTTGTGTTCTGTGAATGGATTGGCGGACCTTGAAATTCGATTTAGGACAGAGTACGATGTCTGCAAGGAGTATAATTCAATTATTTATCGATGATGTTCGATATATCATTGACATGAGGGAGTTCTGATTTGACATGGCACTCTCAGTATTTATGGCATCTTCTCAATAATTTTTTCTGTGTTGTTGGAGAAACTTAACCATTTAGTTTTCTGCATACATCTATCTTACGTTGAAGTTGGCTTAATATTTAATGAATAATAGTGGAAGCTTGATAAAAATTATTTGAATAATTTCTTGTTTTCGTCGGTGGTAACCTGATTCCTTTCGCTGAGATCATTATAGTTAGTAGATTGTAGTTTGGATTACTGTTGTGAATAATCTAATCTTATCTTAAGTTGATCTGGCCTCCTCAAGACTGGCCTGATGTTTTTTGGTCCTATCTTGATATGATTGATGCTTAGATATGGGTTAGCTTGATCCAATCTGAATTTTTGCGAGTCCTTATCTTTATTTATTTTTATCATATCCAAAAACTGTTCCATTTTCAAGCGATCCTTGATCTTCAAGTTAAATTCTTAGCCCTAGGTTTGATTGCACTTGATAGGTGGGGTTTGAAATGAAGGCATCAACATTTATTATAATTGATTACAAGGGTTGTTGGAAACGATATTGTTCTCTTAAAATATTTGATCTTGCCTTGTAGTTAACTGCCCTTTTACTGATAATCAGATGACTAGCTGGAGGGCACTTTGTATGAACTTCAGTAAATAAGAAAAACTACATTGCCTTGAATTCACTGGATTTACTTTTCGCAAAGGTGGATGGGGTAGGCAAATCACAGTCTATCTGCTGTAAGTAGATTGAAATGCTGTCCAAACTCCATTAACCTCATCCATGGAAGATCCATAAAGTTTATGTTACTATATGGCTGATGCTAAAGTGGATCATAAATCAAATTTTACAATAGGGAATGCCATTCATTACAAAAAAGTTTTTAGTGCAGTTTAGTAAGACGTGTGAGTTGAGTTAGCATTGGTAGAACAGATTGATATTGTTAACATGATTTTTGTGTTTGGAATATCAACAACGTTATTATCAAGAAATAGTTGCTCCTTTTTCCTCTGATATGTTGTAGTAGTATTTCAAGTTTTCCTTTGGACAGTTGTTTTTTAAATCTAAACACACAAGTATGTCTTCTATTTCTGTGGGTTATGAAAGTTGCTAAGTAGATGCCAGTTGCTACTTGTATTTGTTGTTAACTCCTTCTGAAGCTCGTTCTTCTATGCAGACACTGTAAAGGAAAATCATTATGTTTCTTTCCTCAGTTTTGTAGTCTGATTGTTTACTTTGTACTTAGCCATTGCAATGATTTGCAGGTGTGGGCACTGTAAGAAGCTTGCTCCTGAGTACGAGACACTTGGTTCTAGTTTTAAAAAAGCTAAATCTGTGCTTATTGCAAAGGTTGGTGCTGTTTTCATTATTGTTTAAAAAAATAAAACTTCCTTCAAGGATATTGATTTCTGAATTGTTCATTCTTCTTATTTGGCATCTAAATGAATATCAATTATTTGACTTTTATTTGATTACGATGATATTAGTATAAATGTTGTAATAGTGACATTTTTTAAGAGTGGATGCGCTCATGTGAGTCTTTCATTTTCTTAGTCTTAAGTTAATATGTCATACTTTAAAACTATGGGAGCGAGTTATGGAGCATAGGCTGCGGCGTGATACTGATGTTTCTCAAAATCAATTTGGATTCATGCCGGGTAGGTCGACTATGGAAGCCATACATTTAGGTTTGATGGAGAAATATAGAGAAAATAAGGAGGATCTACATATGATATTTATTGATTTAGAAAAAGCATATGATAAAGTTCCAAGAGAAGTGCTATGGAGAGTTCTTGAAAAGAAAGGAGTCAATAATGCTTATATTCAAATCATTAAAGATATGTATGCAGGAGCTATTACTTGTGTTCAAGCACAAGGTGGATTGACCAAGTATTTTCCTATTTCAATTGGGTTACATCAAGGATCAGCATTAAGCCCATATCTTTTTGCTTTAGTCATGGATGTTCTCACTAGACATTTGCAAGAGGATGTACCTTGGTGTATGCTTTTTGCTGATGATATTCTTCTTGTTGATAAGACTAGAGAGGGAGTTGAAGGTAAACTTGAATTATGGAGGTCAACCTTAGAGTCTAAAGGTTTTTGCTTGAGTAGATCTAAAACGGAATATATGGAGTGTAATTTTAGTAGTAATAGACCTAGTGAGGGGATTGTGACTTTGGGCGATCAAGTCATTAATAGGAGTACACATTTTAGATATATTGGATCTGTTGTTCAGAGTGATGGTGAAATAGATGGAGATATTATCAGCAGAATTCAAGTTGGATGGTTGAAGTGGAGGAATGCATCGGGCTTGTTATGTGATAGAAATGTACCCCTCAAACTTAAGGGAAAATTCTATAAGATGGTAGTGAGGCCTGCAATGCTTTATGGTGCCGAATGTTGGCCATTAAAAGAGAAGCATAATACTAAGTTAAGTGTGGAAGAGATGAGGATGCTCAGGTGGATGAGTGGCTTTACCCTAAGAGATAGGATGCGAAATGAGCATATACGTGAAAAGGTTGGAGTAGCTGCAGTAGAATATAAGCTTAGAGAGAGTCGCCTTAGATGATTTGGTCACATAAAACGGCGGCCTTCCGATGACTCGGTTAGGAGAGTAGAGGTATTAGAGTTGACTTATGTTAAGAAAGGTAGGGGTAAACCTAAAAAGACTTGGTTAGAAAATATTAGGAATGACCTTTCTTTATTAGATTTAAATGAGAATTTGACTTTTAATAGGACACAGTGGAGAAAAAGGATTCATGTAGCCGACCCCACGTAGTGGGATAAAGGCTTGTTGTTGTTGTTGTTGTAGAGAGAATGTTGTTGATTGTGATCTTGTTTGATTCGATACTTACTACTTCGTTTGTTATGGTCAATGAAGGTTGACTGTGATGACCAGAAAAGCTTGTGCAGCAAATATGGGGTTCAAGGTTACCCAACCCTCCAATGGTTTCCAAAAGGCTCTTTGGAGCCAAAAAAGTGAGTGCCCATGTCATATCTTTTGTTGAAAGGTCTATTATTTTATATTTCACCTTAGATGGAGCGCTGAATTACTTATTGTAAATATGTCATTGTTTGTTAGAAGTTACAAAACTAACATCTTGCTTTGTATTTGAAGGTATGAAGGCCCTAGGACAGCGGAAGCCCTTATTGAATTTGTTAACAATGAAGGAGGTGCATATTTACTTATCATTCATTTAATTTCAAAGTGGTTTTCAGAATATGGTATCTTAATAATTTTAAGACATCTGATTGTCCCATCTCCTACCTAGGAAAGTAATTATATTGATCATTATGATCTCACAGAATGAATATTATATTCTCTGGAATTTTCTGGTAAAACAGCCAGTTTCAGATAGAATGATTTTTGTATCTTCTAATGTGTGATTTATAAATGATAGGCCGATTCTGTATTTTTTTTTTTAAGTCTTTTAATTTATTCTAATGTATGATTCATAAAATGATAGGTTGATTCTCTTACAAGAAGCCTTACACTGATCCAAAAGTGGTTGATGATATGTGTCTATCTCACTTGGGGTTTTATGAGATTTGAACTGGGAAAGCAAAGGTTTTAAAATTTTTGTTGTTGTGTTTCGCATGTATCTAGTTTTTAGGGTTAATGTTTAAGGCTTTTAATCATGGAGCTTAGCTTTGAAGTAGGAATGTGGTTTGATGAAATTCATCCTAGAGGTATATGACAGGTTTCATTCAAGAGAATTAAAGGTGATATAATGGATGTTTAAATTTGGACAAGAGTTAAAGTAAAATTGAGGATAACATCCATGTGCTTTGGTTTTATAAGATCTGATCAATATCTTGATTGGTAATTGGTCTAGGTGTCACTGCATTTAGTAACATCTTCGTATTTGTAATGTTATTTCATTCTATCTGATAGTTTTGTTGGCTGAAATATTTAGAGAATACTTACAACAACAACAACAACAACAAGCCTTTATCCCACTACGTGGGGTCGGCTACATGAATCCTTTTTCTCCATTGTGTCCTATTAAAAGTCAAATTCTCGTTTAAATCTAATAAAGAAAGGTCATTCCTAATATTTTCTAACCAAGTCTTTTTAGGTCTACCCCTACCTTTCTTAACATAAGTCAAATCTAATACCTCTACTCTCCTAACCGGGTCATCGGAAGGCCGTCGTTTAATGTGACCAAACCATCTAAGGCGACTCTCTCTAATCTTATCTTCTACTGGAGCTACTCCAACCTTTTCACGTATATGCTCATTTCGTATCCTATCTCTAAGGGTAAAGCCACTCATCCACCTGAGCATCCTCATCTCTGCCACACTTAACTTAGTATTATGCTTCTCTTTTAATGGCCAACATTCAGCACCATAAAGCATTGCAGGCCTCACTACCATCTTATAGAATTTTCCCTTAAGTTTGAGGGGTACATTTCTATCACATAACAAGCCCGATGCATTCCTCCACTTCAACCATCCAACTTGAATTCTGCTGATAATATCCCCATCTATTTCACCATCACTCTGAACAATAGATCCAAGATATCTAAAACATGTACTCTTATTAATAACTTGATCGCCCAAAGTCACAATCCCCTCACTAGGTCTATTACTACTAAAATTACACTCCATATATTCCGTTTTAGATCTACTCAAGCGAAAACCTTTAGACTCTAAGGTTGACCTCCATAATTCAAGTTTACCTTCAACTCCCTATTTAGAGAATACTTAATTGAAATAAATTCAGTCTATCCCTTTGATTAAATACCTTGAAATATTTGAAAACAAACTATTCATTACCTTAAAATGAATCCTATAAATCATTGCTTTATTTTCATATCCAGACAAGAGGTCCTACCCATCCATTTAGCTGTAATTTTGTCACCGCATAAAGGTTGACATCCATCAAGGATAAGGATAAACTTAAATTGAGAAAGTTATTGAAATAAATTAGCCTATGACATTGGCTAGTTTCCAATAACTCCAATTAATGGTTATGCCTGATTTAGGCTTAATCTTGACAACAAGCTGAAATTGAAGCATTAGAGGCTTTTAATTTATTTGAAACATTTCTATTGCATTACTTAATAATTTTGCAAATGGTATGTCGGATCTTCTTGAAGAAAATTTATTGTTTGATCTTCACAATTTATAGTGATAGATTGCTTCTTGTATTTATGGAAGCTTTTTTTTTTTTGGGAAATCAGAGGTTTATATCTCACACATAATTTGCTAATCTATCTTGGGGATAGACCATTTATTTAATTCTTTTTTGTTGATTGGTTATTATATTAACTTAGAAGTTTTATTATTTTCACGTAGTTTCCTACATGAAGAACACTTTTTAATATGATATACTATATGGGAAGCCATGGTTTCTAAACCTTCATCGGTTATAATTATTCCTTTTATTTTAAGAACTATATCTCAGTTTCATTTCTATTTTCTTGAGTAAGTTTTTGGTTCTCAATCAACTACTTTTGATTATTATTCTGGGCGGGATTTCGTGCTTTAAGTGACTTTATGATGATAAAAAACAAATTAAAACAAAAGGCTAGAATTGAAACATAAGCCTCCTGCATGCAAATGGGCGTGAGTGTTGGATACATAGTTAATGGATTTTGCAGACTTAAGATAAACTTTAAACTTTCTACCTTTCACAAGTAATCCTTTTTTATTTAAGAGCTGTCTTATTTTCATTTCGATTTCCTTGAGTAAATTCTTGCTTCTCAATCGATGATATACAAGTTTGATTACTATTCCAGGCAGTACTTCTTGCCTTAAGTAATTTTGTGATGATCCATGACAGTTTTATGACAGTTTTAAACAAATGGGCATGAGTTTTGGATGGTTAATGAATTTTACAGAGTTTAGATAAATGACTCCATGTTCAGCTTGTTTAGAAAATGAGATGAAAGGTCTTGTTCAAATTTGACTCATTTAATTGATGAGTGAGTTGATCATAAATCATTATGTAGCCATATGGGAACTGTGCATGAGAAAGTGTGCTTTTTTAGTATCCCTATTGGAGTGGTTCTACAAATTCAGAAGAGAGTGAGCAATTGTCGGGCAACCTATTTTGCATTTAGTCCTGGGATGAATAGTATTTCATTTTAGGCCTACAATTTATAATTGGAGAAATGAATTAACTCCCAACAAATAATCCATTAAATAAGTGGTTCAAGGAAATTATAAAAAGATATATTTGCAATTGGTTAATATATTGAATTTGGACAAAGAGAGGTGGAAACCTTACCCAAGAGAGGGAAGGGGGAGAGATAGGAAAGAGTTTGTCTCATGTAGCTTGGATTGATTTTGGCTTGCAACCTTCTAAGTTGGCTTCTTATGTTCACTTTTGTGGCCTTGTTTTACCTTCTTTGTTTCATTTGAGAGTTGATTTGGGCATCTTGAATTTAGCGTCTTGTGTTATGCAACCCAATGTGTTCAGGTTTGTTCTATGTAGCTGGCCTAATATTATTTGGTTAAGTCCTGATTAGCTGGATGAAATGCTGTTACACCATGTTGAGAGATGAACTCAGAGGAAAAGTTACTGAGCTTTTTTCCATTGCTTTCATAGCTCTGCTTTCTTCTTGGTGCATTTTGGCCTGTTTTCTAATTTAGTCACTACTTTTCTACACTAGAGCTGAAATTCTCTTAATTTTTGGGTTTTGTGCTAGTGCTAAGGTGTTGCTCTTAAATTATTTTGTTGTAAGTATGCATTAGCATATGGTCTATATATATCCTTTTGTTTTTCTCTTAGATGGGGTTCTCTTATTATTATTATTATTATTTTGGCCATTTGATAATAAAAAAGACAAAACTAGTAAGATAGTTGTATTAAGAGTAAAATGATAGGTTAATGTTTAAACTTTAAAGTGAAGCTATTAAGAAAAGATAAAAAATGGGAGCAGAATAAGTTTCTTGTCTTGTGTCAAGGCCATAGGCATAGGATGACACTGCTTTGCTTTAAACTAGGTATGGAGATCAGCCTAACTTCATTCATTGTCGAACTCTTAATCTCTAATTGTATGCTTTGAGACTACATCTATTCTGCTTTAGTGCAAACACGGGTTATCAACTGAGGAGCTTTTCATGTACACCATGGTTGACTTGGTCATTTTAAGGAATTCACACCAAAGGCGTTCAGTGTATTGAGAAACTAGGAATGGCAGCTTTACATGGTACTTTTGAAGAACAAAATAATATAAATAAGTACGGCTAATATGAAAAAGAATCTACTTTTGTTTAAAAAAACATATTTAAAAAAAAAAAATTTTGGGACCAAGTAAAACATCTATTGAGATATGATGGACAAGACGAGACATGAAAGTAATGCTGTTAGCAATTTTTTAATTAAACGATGAAGGTTAAAGAATGCTGAATAATTTGAATATAAGCACTGAAATGCCAGTATTTCATAATAGTTGGGATGCTGATAATGATAGTAATTTGAGGAGAACTAAGTTTATAAGTAATACAATGAAGTTATTATTGGAGGTGGTAGTGTAAAAAGGTTGACGAGAATCAGTTCAAATTTGAAGCATAATATTTTTGGATAAATTAACAGGAAAACTATTTTTTGTAGAAAATTACTATAGAATTATAGAAACTTTAGAATTTTTGTATAATTTTAATTGTTTTGATAAGGAAAGTAATCAAGTACCACTAGAATAGATTTATTGGACATTGTGAGGAGAATGGTGTGTCTCAAGACTAATTATATTGGAGTGAAGAAGGATTAACATGTTTGAATATTAGCTTCAATTGAACGGTTATCAAATATATTTTCATGTGATTTGCATATATCCATTGGAGACTCTGGAGAGTATAACATGGACCAATAAAAAGGCAAAAGAATTAGTGAAATATTAAGGGGCTGTTTGGTTGGAGAAGATTGAATGCAAAGTAAATCAAATGCATTACTTTTTTACTTTTTGGTGTTTGGTTGGAGACAATATAAAATAAAATAAATCCTTGATGTATTACAAACTCCCTGCTACAGCTCATTTTTCATGTGAAAGAAACCTACCTGCTTTGAATGAAAAAAGAAAATCACGCGAGAGAAAAAGAGAGAAGCCCGTGGGAAGCTTCTTCATCTCTTCATCTGCATGGTTTATTGCACGTTGGATGCCGTGCCATCATTGGCATCAGGGAAAAGTGCAAATCGATGTTGATTTTCAGATTTGGATGCTCGCGGCATCAAGGAGAAGCGCAGCAATTTCGCATCCTTCGGCGATTCAAGCATTTCACTGCAGCGACTTCAACTGCTTTGCACGATGTGTGGTCTCTGGCGAGGCGTTGCATGACGAGCGGATTGAGCAGCTTGGTGAACAAGTGGATCAACCGCATTCCAAGCTCGACGGTCTGTGAGTTCGAGGCCCTCTTTGTGCTCGTAGTTGTACTCATTTCGCGCCTCGTTAACAAGGAAACGATGCAGTTTAGTATCACCTCATCTTTTTCATCTCACTCTAGTTTCTGCTTGCCAATTTCTAGCTTGGAGTCCCTCTCTGGTGTTTCTTCGTGATCAAAATATTTGCTTTGAACTCTAATAAGACGAACTATAGGGCATAAGAAGATTATTGAACGGAGCCTAAGCGGCCAAATGTCGAGCTTGAAGCAGTGCAAGGATTAAATTGGCGGTGAGGTCGATGATAATGGGCCAGTAGAGAGCTTTCGAAAGAACTGCCTGCCACCGTCGGCCGCTGCCTGCCACACCACTGGCCATTGCTTTCCACCATCGGTCATCTCCAGCCATCTTCGTTGCCGCTGCCCGCTGCTTCATTCACTTTACTTCAAGTAAAAAAAAATATTGTATTTACTTTACACTCAACCAAATAATTCCAAAGTATTTTAAATACACTGCAATCCTTTTACATTACATTCTTTTTATACTGCATTCTTTTTTCAGGCAACCAAACAACCCCTAAGTAAAAGGAAAATACCAAATAGAAATTGATTCAAAGCTTAGAAGCTTTCTTATTCCTCTTCCTCTTTTTCTATGTGTGGATATCCTGCTTTTGGCCACTTAATATACTTATTCGTGTCATGATTTCAGTGCTACTTCTTGAAAAGTATCTCAGGCTAGCGTCTAGTATTGTGATATGAACAAATATCATTATTGAGCATAATGGGGAGTTGATTACAAAGAAGTTGGATCCACACCATTTATTGTTGATTCTTCTTTTTAACGATATTTTCAGGCTGTTAATAAGAGGCATTATTTGATTTTATTTCATTGTTATTCATATGATCTTTTATTGATGCCTCATGGGAGCTTGCCATCCTCATGCTTGGTTGAACCCTATGGTTCGCTTATTATTGCAGTCAACGTGACCTTCGGCTATAGGTGTCACTAGGCTTATGTGGTTAGGCTAGAGGTCATTTTGACTGTTGTGTGGCATTGAACTTAACATATGTTGATTCGTGGGTCCTTCTGTGTGACCAACCATTGTTGTTGCTGTCCCGTCATTCATTGACCATTACCTTTATGTGCTCACTATCATAATTTAATTTAAATTTTTTTACTTCTATTACTATTATTTTTTTTGGTATTTTATTTTTTGATTATTGTCATTATCAATCCCTATTCTAGATGAGAAAAAAATTGAGACTTGATGTTAAGTTGATAGCCTTTCATCTCTGATGCACAGACACGGACACGACGACACGGATACGACACAACGCAAACACGGGACATGTCAATTGTTGAAAATATAGGACATGGACACGGTATTATAGGTTTTATATTTAAAAAATAGTGTATAAAAATTAAATAAGTATAATTTTAAAAATAATTTAAAAATAATAAGTCATTTAACTAGAATTTGTACTTAAAATGATTAGTATTAGGATGTCGAGAGTCAGACGTCGATGCCGTTTATCAAGTCACCGAGAGAGGAGATGAAAATACCTTCACTGCCAAAAAGAAATGAAAATGAGAATATTCGATGATTGGGTATTAAGTGCGGACGTTGATTTGGTGTTGTGGATAGGAAATAAGAAATTTAGTTTAAATCCCGCCAAATACAAGAAATTATATTTAAAAAAAATTATAAAATATTTAAGATACGCGTGTCGGACACGCGTGTCCAATTTATATTTAATATTTTTTAATCAGACACGTTTTCGGCGTGTCCGACACGTGTCGGAGGAGTGTCAGACGAGTGTCGTGTCGGATACGTTGTCGGACACTGCACGCCTCTTTGAGAAGAAGTGTCGATGCATCATAGCCTTTCATTAAACTTACACAAAACTATTAAAAGAAATCCAAATTTAGATTTTGCTAGTGTTAGGGCATTACTCAGAAGTAATTCATTACAATCTAACTTGATTGTGATTAGAAGCTGGCAAGTGTGGGCTAAGACATCACCTTTAAGTGACAAATCACAATTTAACCTGATTATGGTAAAAAGTAATTAATGGCGGGCTAGGGTATCATCCTTAAGTGACAGCATAATTACCAAAGGAAGGGTTGTATAGGTATAATTTTAATATTAAATTTATCACATGAAATCTTGGAACTTTGAATAGGAAATAAGAGGGTTGCTTAATACTATAATAAAAAAAGAATAAATTTAATTTTTTTTTAAAGAAAGCTAATGGAAAGAAGAAAAATCTAAGGATTTTGGGAAAGACTAGAGTTGAAAGATAAATTATTGAGATTAAGGGTCTATTTGGGGCAGTTTATTCACGGCTTTGATTTCCAGACTGCTATCATATGTCCATTTAGCTATTGTTTTTTTGTCGCTTTACAAAAATTTCTATGGCAGGAAACTGTTTTTGAGAATCAGATCCACTTAAGTGTGGTAGATGTAAGAAAATTGCTATTCAAAGTTTTTTAAAAATAAATATTTATAATACTATATAGAAGTTGTTTTCTCCATAATAGTTAATAATAGAGTAATTGTTATTAATTATCAATAAGGAAATTATGAACATGGTTAGTGCTTATGCTTCTCAAATTGGATGTCAATGTCTTTTAAATCACTTCCAATAGTTAGTTATCTTCTGCTCAGTAGATATAATTTGTGATAAATCATCAATCTCTTTCCAAAAAACAAAAAATTTAAGTATGATCTTACTAGCATCATGATAGGAAATACTTGTAGATCTCAAGTATTTCTATCAATAGAGACAAAATCAGCGAACAAACTCACAAAATCTGAAAGAAATTCACACCAAATAGTAGTTTTATTGCAAGAATCAAACTAACGGAAAGAAGAATCAAAGCAAGATACAATTGATCTTCAATTTGAGAGGAGGATCGATCTCTCCTAATCTCTAGACGATGAATCTAGAGCCTAAGATACCAAGAAGAAAAAAAATCAAGAGAACTCAATGATCAAAACATAGCCCTAACCCTAGTTCCCTCATCCTACTTAAAGCATACAATTAATTAATCAAGCCACAATTACTACAAAGCCCTTGCCACCCCTTTCTTTCCCTCCAAGGAGTTTGAATTTGAACTCTTAGTAGACCCCACTCCTCTCCCTCTCTCTTTGTCGCCACCCGTCCTGGAGTAAACAAGAACTGGTCCACTAGGGACCGGTCTAACACATCACATACTTTAAAATACTAGAAAAACACTTGGTTATTTACAGAAGTGGAATCACCAATTCACAAATGGATTTCTTCTTACTTTGTGGAAAAGAGAACCCTTCTTGCAAAGTTGTAAGCTGATTTCAAGACAAAACTTGATTGATAGTTTTAGATATTTATCTTCAAAGTTTAAAGAAAATTATCGAATGAATTTATGGCCCTAGGTTAAGATGGTTGAATTTTAAAGTAAAAAATTGTTAATCTTTCCAAATGTATTGTGAAGTTAGTCAAATTGGAATTCTTTAGTTAAGCTAAACTTGATGTGAGATAAGATGACTACCTCCAATTAGGGGATTACCGTGGAAGTTTTATGAGAGCAGAAATTTGATCGTATAATAATGATACTTGGTGATGGAGCGAGAAGGTACAAAGTAATACTAAGGAAAAGAAATAAGCTTTTAAAAGAGGGAAAATATTGAATATTAATGAGGCTTATAATGTTTATAATTTGGAAGTCTTGTAAAAAAGATAGATAAAAATAAAGGCTATAGCTTTTTTATCTTTTGATGATTTATATAATGCACTTGATATAGGAATTTTGATCAAATTAGATGCATTAGAGTTGAAAATAATAAGCTCTTGGTTAAAAATGAAAACATCAAGGAGAGATGTAAATATTATTTTGAGAAGACAATAAATTATTAAATGAAAGTTCGTAGGAAGAAATTATTTTGGAAGAGCATAATGAAAAATACAATGAAGTATATTATAAATATCCAAAAAAAATGAAGTGAAATTAGATATGGAAATTATGTATAAAGGTAGGACTTCAAGTCCATATGAGATACTTATTGAGATTTGTGGAGCTATGTGGGACATTTAGATACCAATATTAAAAATAAAGGCAATATTCAATATTGTGCTAATTGTAGATGAATCAAAATTATGAGTCATATAATGAAGCTAAAAGAGAAACTAATGAAACATGTTTGAAAAAAAATGACATCAATTTGGTTTTATGCTAAAAAGATCTACTATGAAAATAATTATTGTGTTAAGACTATTAATGGATAAGTATATAAAACAAGGAAATGATCTTTATATGATTTTCATTGATTTTGAGAAAGCATGAGATAGCCTACCATGAGAATAGATGTGGCATGCTTTAAGACAAAAAGATGTTTGCTAATGATATGTTGACATTATTAAAGAAAAGCATGCTGGAGCTTTGACTAGTATTAGAAGTTGTGGAGTGACCCATATGTTTTCATTTAAATTAGGCTTACATCAAGGGTCAACATCAAATCAATATATTTTTGTATTGATATAGAGATGCTTACAAATGAGTTGCCTTGGTGTAATTTTTTTGTAAATGATAGAGTTCTATGTAGAGAGATATTCATCGTAATAAGAGAAAAATTAGAATAATAAAGAAAATATTTAAAAGATAAAAACCTTATAATTAGTCAAACAAAGATTGAGTATATGATATATAGATATGATGTTAATGATTCTCATTCAATCTTATTAGAAAATAAATTGATACTTATATGTATTTTGGATCTATTATACAAAATAATAGCTATGTAGATGATAATATAACTTCTAGTGTTATAGCTTGATTTTTTTTAAAGCTTTTTTTTTCTCGTGTTATAGCTTGATGACTTAAGGAAAGTGCCGCAATTTGGTCTTGAATGTTAGCCTATAAAAATTTTTTAATATTCAAGTTGAGTGTCCACAATGATAATATTAAGTTTAATGTGGCGCAAAGCTAGAAGGACAAATTATAGAATGATTATATTATATGAACGGTTGGAATGACATCTGTTGAAGATAAGATGACTAAAAATGTATATATGTACGCCCAAAGGTGAATCATGAGCTTGTTAGATAATTTGATAAAATTAGCGCTAAAGGACTAGAAAGGAAAATGAGGTAGACCTAATGTTATATTGATAGAAATTATTCAAAATGATTTGCAAAGAATTGGTTTAACATTCAATAGGAACAAATAGAAAAAGAGGATTCATAAAATCGATCTCAAAGTTTGAATAAGGCTAATGATTATGATGATTATGTATATGTTCTGAAATAATAAATAAAAATTATATAACACTAAACTTCAAAATAGTCTCGACTATTTGCATGTGGTCAAATTAATATTAGAGTATTACGTTGCTCTAATTTAGTCCATTAAAGATAAAATGATCATTTTGGGATAAAATTAAAATCAATTTTATCTCACAATTTTAACATGAGGGATCATTTTGGATCAATTTTGTATAGTTAAGTGTCTAAATTAGAGCAATGTGTCCACTATAATAGTCTAGGGACTATTTTGTGATTTTTTATTTAATAATTAAGAAGGATCTATTAGCCAAACCCAAATAATAAATTGAGTTACATTGCATGTTGCGAATTTGGGTGATTTGTTTGCTTTACTTTAAGTAGAAAAGAGAAGAAGGTATCATGTGAACTACCATAGATAATTTTTTCACTTTAGAAGTCATTTAGTTTTCTACTAATATGCACATACACAGACACGACGACACGAACGACTCAATACAAATACAAGACACTGACATGGGTTGGACACGTTATTATAATTTTTATATCTTAAAAATAATGTATAAAAAATTCATAACCAAAATATTAAGAATAATTGAGAAATAATAAGTAATTTAACTATGATTTTTGCTTAAAATAATTAATATTAGGATGTCGAAAGTCGAGCGACGATGTCATGTTAGGCATCGAGAGGAGAGATGATAATGTTCTCGACAGTCGAGCATTTGATAGGAAATACTTGTAGATCTCAAGTATTTTCTATCAATCTTTGGAAAAACAATGAGAATTCTCCACAAAAATCCACACAAACTAGGAAAACAATAGATAATTTGAATTATTTGATGAAATGGAAACAAAAAATACGAGATATAATTGATCCTCTATTCGAGAGGAGGATCTATCTCTCCCAATTCTCTAGGCGCCGCTAGAGCCCAAAACATAAGAGAAATCTCAAATTTCTTCCAAATTCAAGATGCCATAACCCTAGGAAAACGAACTATTTAATGCATACAATCTAAAAAAAATGCACAGTCCTAAAGAAAATCTTCAAACAGTCCCTACATTCAAATTTTTCTACTAACGCCCTAAAAAATCCTTCCTAAACAGCTCTGTTGGATTGGGCACTTTGATCGGCACGTATAGGAGGCGGGGAGACGTTTAGTCTCTGTTGCCCGTAAGCCGATCCCGTATGGATCAGCTGGATCGGTCTAACAACATCATTGTTGTGTAATGGGCATCAAGTATTGATGTTAAGATGGCGTTGATAATCGATCTCAAGATGACATCGTTCATCAATATTAAGATGATGTTAGACAAAGATGAGATGTCGAGATGGTATAGGGATGT